>JAAAKO020084153.1:0-22723 GCA_010015015.2 Bolitophila cinerea | reverse complement strand
TTTTTGTCATTCGGTCAATAAACTCTCGAATAAACTGAATAATATTTATTATTATTTCATTTCATTTTTTTGCGTATTCACAATTAATAAGGATCTAATATCTAACAATGGAAATAGATGCAACTAGAATTTAAACTGTTCCAAAAAATACAAAAAAACAAAACAATTGTTATCATTATTAGACAAATGAAATAAAATGTCACTAAAATTGTATTTTTTTTAACGATAATACAGATAAAGAAAAGCACAATAAGCAATTATTTTAATTTGAAGTCACACGTTGCAAGTTGTTGTATGCAAAGATAGTCTACTGAACATAATATGGATATACTTATCCAAGTAAAACATATTTCTATGAATTAATGAAGTTCTTTATTCTTTTATTTTCTTATTATTATTTTTTTTAATCTTTTAACAATTATAGTTATTTAGGTCAAACATTATTTTATTAAAGAACATATTATATGAAATACTCAAAAATAGTTATCTATGTAGTTATGACAATTCGTTTTTTTTTAAATTGAATTTATTGTTTATGAGACACCCTGTACGAAAATTAAAATTATTTTTACATCATCTTGTAGCTGGTTTAAACATATTTTGTGGGTTATAGTAGATATTCCCGTCCTATTAGTGGTAAAATTACGTCGCATTTACTTCGATTCGACGTAATTTGAGAATGAATCAACCTATATTCGACGTAATATAAACGTAAAATTCAAGGAAATAACTACCTATTTCAATGCTGCCAACACTTCAATATTTTTCAACTATTCATAATGCTGCTGATTATTATATACATTGATGCATTACGACCTAATATAATAATGGTTATATTATATTTACTGAATATCTAGGCGAAAAATAAATAATATACACGCATCAATAAAGTAGTCTGCAATTTTTAAATTTTCGTACAAATAATATGATTTGTCCATCTCAATTTTAACGCGCACTCAAAATAATGAAAAATTCATTAAATAAAAATTTATTTTAATGCTCAAATTAATTGATTGATATTGCTCAAAAGATATGGCGTAATGAATTATCCTACTTTATAGAAACATATTTTCTACTATGGCACAAATGCTACCTATTAACCGACATTTTAGCCCATTTCTACAATCAAACCTACCTATTTTCGTCCTTATAGACACTTTTACTACTATGCGAATGTGTTACTACAAATGAACTGGATGCCTATTTTTCAAAAAAAAAAATAACTTTACCGATGAGGCACAATCTCATTTGAACGGGTTCGTTAACAAACAAAATTGTCGAATTTGGGGCTTAGAAAATCTGTTTTTGTAAAATTTCAGGTTTATGCGAATAAACCACAAATAATTCCTGAGCTCAAGGCTGAAATCCAACGTGTCATCGGTGAGTTAGAGCTGCCAATACGTCATCGAAAATTTCGTGAAAATATTCTATTCCCTACTCTTTGGTACATGTACAATTTATAACGCAATAAAAATCCGGGGTGCATTTTTTTTTTCTGTTACACCTAGCTGTCTTTTAAATTTCAATTTTCTAGGACGTAATGTTTAGGACCTAATACTAGATGAGTCCGCCCGTCATCTAGTATCAGGGCCTAAACGGACGGACGGACAACGCGGGATTATAAGTCTTCTCATATTACCTACGCTGGTATATAAGCCTAAAATGAAATTTTAAAATGGAGTTAGATGTTTTAATCAATACTGGTGTCAACAGCATTGCTCTATTTAAAACCTTAAAACATCATTCTGGCATAACCAAATTGTTTTTATACTCAATTCTATTTAAATATATATGTTGAACGAATTAGTGTGTTTATTGATCAAGTCACGTTTATGTGGTCAAACTCATATGAAATGCTGTGATAAAGCACCCCATAACATATACCTGTCGTATCATATTATAGGCTTATAATAATAACAAATGATATTATTTTTCGAGTAAATATACCAGCTCAGACAACGTATTACAAAAGACACTCTCGCACGTACGCGAAAACATGTGATAACAAAAACAAATGCACGAGTTCACATTTCAATTACTCATTTTCCGCGAGTCTCATCGCTCCACTTTGATTTCATGTTATATCTACATTAAATCAAAACATACACCGTGGGAGTTTCAAGATGTGTTTTATGTACATTTTACATACATACACACACGATGCCATCGAAACGGTTTGTGTACTCGTATATCACAGCTAAATTAGACAAACAACATTACACGCAGATGCTATATTATATTATACACACTCAATTTACATTTAGTAGTACAAAACTTTTCTGTATATATAGTATAACTTCGCTTGGATTTAATGAGCTTTAGCTCCTGGCCAAATACCAACATTTTATACAATAATAAAACAATTAAAACTCGATTTAAATAAATTTACTATATATATAAAAACAAATGCAATAATATTATATTATAATGATCACGTTTATTTGTATAATACAAAACCCATAATTTTGATTTATTTTCTTCCCGTTCCCCATTCTCGGCGCTAATAATAAATGGGTATTTGTTTATCCTTGTATATTGAATATTCGCGAGCAGCGCTCGCATCCTCAAAACGTTGATGTGCAATGCGTGCTGCATGCATTTGCCAAAGCGCATTGCACAAACGTATATATTTTATTATTATATATATTTTAAACATTCAACAAGACACTCGCCTCGCGAAAGTCTGAGCTGGCGCTCGCCAACGTGCACGCGCATCCTCGTGCTCCCAAGAAGACAGAAGAGACTGGACCACCCCTTTAATGAACATCTAATTGCAGTGTTTACGCGGCACCCGATTAGACATATTTTCTGCGCGTGCGCGTATAATAATCGCACAAATCCTCCTCTCTCGCAACGATGATTTATGGCGAGAGCGCGAGGCTGCGCTGCGATGGCACGCACTCAGATCCGCCACGCTGCCACGCACAGACAAAAAAGTGGTGCCCATAAAATTCAAACTCATAAACATGAGGTTCAAGTTTATACTGTGACTTGGGTGTCTTATGCAATGCCCGTGCATCTTATATATATGTCGAATGTGCATGCATTTTATAACACCATCGTTTGCTATGCCGCGATGAATGGACTTGCACATGCACATTGCACATGCACACGCGCACCAGGGATTTAAGAGAGTTCGGCTCTGGCAGTAATGGGGCGTATCCCGACATGACAAGCATAATTTATTGCAAACATCGTGTATGTACATACAAAAAATGTTTTTCGCCAATTACTATCAAATCAATTTAGTATTTTGATAAATCACGATAAAAACATCGTTGAGGTGATTTCGATATACGTTTACGATTTAAAGTGCAAAATTGATGATTTTCCCAAGTAAAAAATGTTTTTTTTTTAAGTACATATTTATTTATATATTTAGGAGAAACCACTTAAACATTCCTCAGCATTTTCATTTGCAATTAAACGCCAGGTTTTGACTGGCTTGTTTGTTTTAGCTTGCTCTTTCCGTGTATAAATAATTTCCCATAAATAACCGGGCTTGCATACTCGTACATTTGTGAATGCAAAACGCACGCACACGCAAACTCTGTAACGCGTCGCCGAGCCGCGTGCGTCCACTCTGAGACCGGACTCGCACACAGTAAGGGGTCGCTAATTAAGAAAATAGCGTACAAGACGCTTACCACGCAGCCAAACAAAAATTATCTGACCCTTTTGGAATCAAACACAGAGTTCAGTAGGTTTAATACTACGAGAGCTGAACAGTTGTTCAATATTTCATTATTATATTATATTATAAATTATTAATTTAAATTGTATATAGACAATGCCATTTCAATATTTACATCTTATACACCTATAATATAATAATAATTAAAAATGAAAAATTTTGTAAATTTTTATATTAGAATTTATTCAGTGAAGATCATAAAAATATGAATTCGCTTGACCCTTTACTCTGTATCTCCTAATTCATGCCTTGGATGTATTCCACGTGAAATCGCATATCGTTGTATGAAGAACGGAAGTGAGGTTTAATTTATTTGGTTTTTGTTATTTAAATATATTATATGCATTAAAAAAATGCCCATAACTTTTATTTTTCATTCATTTTCAGAGATATTGGAACTTACATTTCGGCCAAAATAAAACGACTTGCCAAAAAGTGCTTAAGATATTTTAAAATTATACGGGATACCTCCTTTAAAAACGCCTTTTCCGTTTTTTGTTATTTGAGCGTAAAGGTGGCGTCAGACGGAGCTATTTTTTCGTGGAAGCAATGGTTGTTTGCTAGCACAACCGTATTGCACCGTCTGATTGTTCGGCAATGGGTTTCATTGCAAGAAGTCCATTGCATGTCAAATGATTGCGTCGTCTGACTGCTCCATGCAATGGATTTCTGCAATGAAAACCAGGCAACGGAGTGTGCATTGGTAAATCCAATGAACTCGTTTCCAACGCTTTGCCGAAGGAACTAAACAGTTTAAGAACCAAATCCCTTTGCTCCAATGTCCACATAGACATAGTTTCGAACCACGACAGTCATCATACGACGCTGGAATGTTCCTTTGTAATTGAAATATGCGCTACTGGGATTCAATGTAGTTCGTTTTCATTTTCTTCTTTCTCCATTCATCTTCTGTTGTCGTTGTCTCTAATTGAGTACACACAATTTCATTTTATTAATTCGATTTCGCCTGTTATCGTGACGCCCAACGCATCGCAATAGTCTTCGCGTTGCCAAATCCGGCGAACCCAAAAAGATTTCCGGAAGTTCACTGCCTCGAGAAAAAGTCGAAGTGATCGTGAGAGAGAAGTACGGAAAAGAGCGACCCGCAAAAGATATTGCTTCAGCGATACTAGGCTACAATCGCCAATCAATGAGCTTCATTGCCCAGATGCGATAGAGGGTCGCGGTAGAGGATATATACCGAAGAACCGCCAACGGGGTAAGTAAAAAGACCTGCTGACAGGAGAACTAAAAAATAATCCTGTCGTTCTATATAGCCAGTGTTGTGACAATTTAAAATATTAATGGAACCCGTTTCGTTCTCCGGATCCTCTCAACATCCACTTCCAGCGCAACGTGAATATAGAAGTGTAGAAATTAGTTTAGTATTAAGGTGTGAATGAGAGAGTGTTTGCATAGTTATTTTTTTAAAAAAGGAGCTGGCGTTGAGTCTACTGCACTCAGAAGCTCTAGTCGTGGCTGGTTCCGTTACAGAGAGATTCCGTTAGACGGATCAAAGACAATGTCCATTTTGCGTTCTTTCCTAAATTCAAGATTTCATTGCAGAGAGCCATTGCAGCAATGCATTGCATTTTGATCTGTCTGACTAGGCAGCAATGCTTGCAGAAATGAATATCTGCAATGTGCGTTTCTGCAATGAAAAAAATCATTGCATGCACGAAAATCAATGCGTCGTCTGACTGCTCCTTGTAATCGCTTTCATGCAGAAAACGATTGCTCGGTCTGACGGCATCTTAACGGTTTTTGTTCCTGTTTTTGTACAAAATAATTCTTAGGCCATTGCCTGAGCTTCTACTCCTTTCCATTTCCTATTTGATAATAATAATGTTTTTGATAATCTCTTTTTAATCCTTTGGTTTTTTGTTTATTAAAATACTACACAATTACTCGCTTATATTAACAAAATATAATTTAAAAATCAATACCGATTTTGAAGAAAAAATACATTTGTTTAAAAAGAAAACCAAAAAAACTATTTGCCTAAATCAAAAAAATAATGTAGAAAAAAAAATTTGGTTTAAGTTATTAAGTGGTTTTTCTAAACAACGAAATTTTTAGTCTATTAGCAATTCAGGTTTCCATTTTTGAAAAAGTAAACCTTTAATGAAATAAAGGTAAGTTTACCGCTCGTCTCCTCTTTTATTTCTATGTGTTCGTCTATTGTATTTAAGGATTTTTTTTGTTTCTTAATTTAATAAAAATAGCTAATAGAATGATATAGACAATTGCGCCTAAATGTTTTAAAGTTTGACATGAAAATTAAATGTTATCATTAAATTGAAACAATTTCAATAAATATCTGCTGATCACACTGATAAGGTGTAGATTAGATTATTTTGATTTTGTAATAAACGTCTCTTAGATAAAGAGACGAACGCACACGGGTCTCAATATGGACCCAATGATCTTTTCCGCTCCACTGTATACTAAATACCTTTATTGTGGCTGCTTCCACTACTATAATATCCTGTGATTTGCTATTAGGCTCCAGAAATTACGAAATTTCACCACATCCACTGGCTTAGATTACTCCTGGCCGCTTTTCAGCGATGTAGCTTATATTAAAGCATCTGGATGTGGGTACTTGTTGGACCATAGCCGGTTCAAAGTAAGGATTTTCTTTTGATGAGAATGGCCGATACCTAGTAGTCTATTTTGGGGATGATAACACTTCTAAAACCCTGGGTTTTGCTGTTAAGCTACCTGGGTTTTTAAACCTGCACCACATCCGGAGTTCCCACTACGCAGCTTAGGCTTAAAATTATCCTGGCCGTCTGTGCAATGATGCGTATATATATTATATACAACATCAAAATGTTGTAACTCGTTAAGCATTCGTCGGTTGGAAGTCTGGCTTTCCTCTTTGTGAGGATGGCCGACACCATTGTAACCTGATAGTATAGGAGTAACAGATTTTTCAAAATTGCTAGAAGACTGGTATTGTTAGGATCTTGCCTCTTCTTAGCCGCACGTTCTTGTGGAGAAGAGGAGTCAGATAGAGTATCTCGAGAGTTGGTTTTTTGAACTGGTTTACTATCCTAACTCTCTTTATGTTACACCCCTTCTTCGCCTGTCCTTGCTACGTTTGTAGTTCGATCCGTACCAAACTATACAACCTTTTAGATGAGCTTTTAGTTTTATACCATCGGTTGGGATCTCACACGTGTAACAACCTTTAACATACAGAGAAGTAACTAAAATGGTTCCTCTGTTCTCCAGACCGTGGATTTTAGCATTATAATTCCAGGGTTCTCTCATTAACACCACATCCGAAGTGTCTTCTGCTAATTTGGCTCAGATTTCTCATAACACATAGATGGTTTGTCCTGTTCATTAAAAGGTTTTTAGTCTGGCTTTTCTTTTAAAGAGAATGGCCGACATTTATAATATATAAAATTATTAAATATTAAAAAACTTACCGAATTTTATCTGATGCTGGTATTGAATGAAATGGCAACCGCATAAACAAAATCTGGTCGACAATGTCTGATTCTGATAAGGTGTAAATATGGCAATAATACTATTATTTTAAAAATTTTAAAAAATATTTTTAATGATATTTCTAAGAATAAATATTAATCTGCTAAAATTGAATAAGTAAAATGTAAATAGATTGTAATCAAATTATGAAATTTATAAAGAAATTATTTATTATTTCTGTTGAAAACAAAAAAAAAAAATACATGTAATTTGAAAAAGGGGCCACAAAAGTACTTTTAAAGGGGTTTGGATATATCGATACCTTACCGGCAAAACATCGTAACCAACAAAAAGTAAACTTTAAAAAATTAAACGGAAAAACTCACACTGATGTATGTTGTTGGTGTAACGATACTTTAGTATAAAATGTATGATGAATTTCTTCCAAAAACAAATGACTAAGCACATTTATTATATTATCATAACTTAGAGGAACACTATAAGATTGAAAAATTCAAATAAAATGATAAAGTGATAAATGTTGATTATATAGTTTTATTTTTTGTTAAAAAAATTAAAATTTATACATATTTTTATCTTGTATTTAATAAAATTTGTAATTTGAATTTGAAAAAAAAACGATTGATTGAATTAAAGCATTCTTTAATTACCTAATTATTAAGGATATATTGAATTTTTTATTTCCCAATAACAATAAAAATATCATTTTTCCTCATGCATGTTACTTGTTGATATATTTTATTAATATACTTACAATATTCTCCAAAAATCACTGTTATGTATATAGAGTTTCACAAAGTTTGCCGCACCGTCCAGCGCTATACCAAATCGTACGTTTTATTCTTAGCGAATTCGTTTTGTGTTGCAAATACTAGTTTCCGAACATTTTCGAGCGTGCGGAATTAATAATGCTTGTTCTTGCCCACGCAATCTTATAATATTGTAGAAATATATGTATATATAATATATACCTATACAATATACGCAAACGACCGCGTTTTATTGAACCTAATATTAAATGTTTTATATCGAATTCAGTTCGAGAGCGCACCTGCCTCTTCCAATCCCAACAATGCGGTGGGCGACGATATAGCAGCCGGAGCAACGCGTCGCGTCGTCGCGTCGTGCGTTCGATTAATTACCGCAAACCGTTTATGCACCGTTTTAAAAAAATGTTCGATCTGAGGGCGTTTTTAATATGTGTGTATAGGAAACTCTGAAAATATGCTAATTTTTATCTTTTATAACCATCAGCCAATTTTTGTATAATATCGATCGCTGATATGCGAAAGAAGCACTTTCTTGAATAAACACAATTTAATTACTTTTTTCGATTTATGCCAAGAATCGCGGCAAAGGCAAAATATATATACATAAATATATTTTATATATATATATAATATAGTATAATATAGTGTATCTAAATGCGCGATTCGTATACCTCACAATATTTGCTTTATTAATTCAAAAACAAAACAATACCAACCCCCCATAACGTGTTGTCATATATCATGTTAAGCTCCGCATGGAATCACGGACGTTATACTACACGCAGAGTATGTAATTATAGTATATATCTATACATATATATATGTATATATAAAGTTTATGCGTATAAATCGTACATGCGAACACACACACACACACACACACACACACAAACACCATCAACGTGTATTTGAGCAGAGAACTTGGAAAGCGACGACCAAAAATCATTGATTTATTATTACGCCTTATCATTTAGAATTCAGTTTTCAGGCGATGATCAGAATCTTGCGCGAGCGCTGCATTAATGTGTGTGCTGATGTTCGCTGGAGGTCTCCGTATATACAATATACATATACGAGTATTACATACAAACATATATCGACATATATACACAAAACGTCTTGACGTCGACGCTTACCGCTGTTGAAAGTACATTGTTATTGTTTAAGATACATTGTTGTAACCACGTGCGACAATATATGCACCAAACGTTCGAGCCGTAACCGGCAATTTTGGAAAATCGCCTTTCATGCGCTTTTTTATGCACCTAACTTCTTGCCAGCAGTCACGTATTTCATCATCCAATTTTAAGATTTTACGGTGTCAGCATAAATATTTGTATAATTTGCTGTATATATGACGTGGAAAGTTTAGAGTAGCTCGCTTTTTATGTTAAATTCTATGTAGATATGAAAACAGATTAAATAGGAGAAAAAAATCTTTGTAAATAGTACAAAAAAGCCATCTATATTGAAGTTTTGGAATCAAGACAAGAAAGCCATCCATGTATTTATTTTGAAGGGAGATACGACTACATGAAATCCAAATAAAAAACAAGCACAAAATCCTTAAATACAATATATCCCAAAATATATTCTATATAGTAAATAAAAATTGCAAAAATACAGGAACATAATTTTTTTGGGGATTTTGTGTTTGGTTATTGTGAATTTGAATTTGATTTGGGGAGTCTTTTTTTTGGGAACTTTAGAATATTTAATAACGAAAACGATTTTTAATTTGATTAAATTTGATGCACGATATCGCACACCTGACACCCAACCGTTTTAAGGGTTCACACGATTTGTCAGATCATGGGTAATGTGTCGCTTATGCATTCGCAACACATCTCTTATTTTTGGGGGGGAAGCGTGTTGATATCTCGAAAACGGTTACGGACAGGTTGGCGGTGTTGGTGGTGCTGGCGGTCGACAGAGCTATGGTAAACGTCAACCAAGACAAAGCTAAGGCAAGGCCAGTGGTGGTGGCGGCAGTTACAGTGGATACCCCGAGGGAACTACCTCTAGCATACTCGAAATTGAATCAAACAAAGTCGGTATGGTGATTGGACGCGATTAGTTCCTAGATTCGCGAAATTCAGGAGACATACAATGTACACGTTAAAATTGATCGGGACCCAGGACAGAACGGTTTTACCGGTGTAACGATTCGCGGCGAAGATAATGCCATCGCAAACGCAAAAGACTACATTATTGGCTGCTAAGTAGCTGCATCTCACCTAACATACCTGATACAACTTCCATAATATTTTCATGTTTATTGTAAAAAAAAAACAAATTTCGTAGGTGTCCTCTATTAATGAAGACCAACACAAATGGAAAACACACAAACACTGATGAAAACAAACTATGAATATGGTATACAAATAAAAAGGATAATTTCAAACAAATTGATAAAAAATATAAATATATCTCGAAAATCGAAATCTCGACTAGCAATCTCAACAAAAAATAAATAGAATCTGTTGCCGCTGCCAGGTCTCAAACGGACAAAATCTGGATCATACATATCTACCATGACATTTGCGAAGCGTTGGCTCTATCGGCTATTGCGTCGGTTCAAATGTATATACGAGTATAATATTATGTTTTAATATTAAATCCATGTTTTCAAACAAACGCTGCTACTCGCTGTATTAGCGTTCTACCAACGTATAAAAATGTTTCTAGAAATCAAATTAATCAACAATTGAACTCAACCAAATTTATTTATTTCTCACTCTGTAATAAAAAAATATTTTCAGAACACCCTAAAATAAACTTTCTCAATAATTTAAAAGTTACAAGATTTTTTTATTTGAATGTGTATCTGTTTATTTTACTAATCTTAAGGTAAAAATAGCAAGTAGATTTACATAGATATACACATATTTTTATTATTATTATTATGTTATCATAATTCTTCAATACATCAATTGCGAGCAGACCCATAAAAAATGCGGGCCTCTCTGCAACGTGCGGGCTTTTTTTAGACACCTTTTTGCAAATTATAACAAAATTCATAAACAAAATTTATAAACAAAAGTTTTTTTATGACAAAAAATCAAAAAAATCATTGTACAAATCTTACAATTAAAATGAGCACGTAATCCGTAATTTTCTTAATTGCCGTTTAATCTTGCAGATTGAAATTACATTTTTGGGTTTTAGCTGAATCAAAACCATTAATTATTATTACTACTCTAACGGAATATATCAAAACCCATTTTGCACGTTTTATTTTGCGACTTTCTCTCAAAATAAAACCCAACTGATTTTGGAATTGCAAATCCAAAAAAATGTCTTTCAATATATGGTCCACTTTTACGGATAGACCACACTGGAACGATCAGAAATTTAGTGTTAGTTTAACTGAAATTTTAACAGAATTTCATTAAAGAGTTTTCTTGAGAAATTTAAAAGTAAAAAAAAACTAACGAAAACATATTTTGCGGAGCTGACCCAAAAATCATGAAATTATCAAAAAAATGTTTTTTTTTTACTTATAACCCAACAAACCAAAGCTCATATCATGGAACTTTAAAGTCTTTCAGCACACGATAAAAACATTTGTGTTACTATACGGCCACATACAGGTGCCTAAAATGTTTTTATAAAATTTAAACATTAGTGCTGCATTTCTAAATACTGCTATACGGTTGCTCCATTATAAAAGCATGAGTACAGCATTACAAAATGTTTAAAAAAAAACACTATTATACGGGTCTAAAAAACAATCATTCTGCAACTTGATAACACCACGAGTACAGCATTACTAAATGTTTCGGTATAAAATAAAACGCTTACCAAAAAAAAATACCAATATATATATTTATTATTTATATGCAATAATGTATTATTTATGTATCAGTAAAAACGATTATTTGTACCCATAATTATATGATTAAAAATAACAATAAATCATGTATTCTTTTTTTAATTGGCATACTGCTTGTACATGGAGCGTAAATTGCATACTATATATGGCACCTCTTTTCAATAGATTGCCCAATTCCGATTGGCAAATTTTAATTAAATAAAAATATGATGCGAACGATTGGACTGAAACCTGCGTAGTTCCAGGTATGTGATAATGTTTTTATAAAGTTTCACTATTTATAAATGTTGTACTAAATCTTCTATCGAGCAGCACTCATAAATCAACATCGCTTAATGTTTTTATAAAGGAGCCCCATTTTTAATGTAGTACTAAAGCTACTTTCGTGGAGAACTATTTAGAAATGCTGTTTTAATGCAGTTGTACGGGTCGGGACCCTCAGAAATATTTTTCGTGGTTTGTTGCCGATGACAATGGATTCTAATAAATTTTCCCCTAACTCTCATCAGGGGGTGACCAAGTATGGTCAAAACACTTAATTGGGCAAAAGGGGTAAACATTTAAAAGGCACTAGATTAAGTTTTTTTTTAATATTTGCCTCTATACATTTAACCCTTTTCTGCCCAAAAAAAAGTTAGGGGTGGTCAAAGTTAGTTACAAATACCAAGAAAAAATGAGAAGAAAATTTATATGAAAAACTTTTTTTTTGGGTTGATTAATTCAAATTTTGGTTATAAATGATATTTTAAGGTTTTTATGTTATGTGAAGATAAGGTTTTTTTTGTAAATTTTATCATTTTATATTGGCCGTGTATAGATATTTACATTTGGGTATTTTTAAGAATGTTCCTTATTACAGATTAGACATAATAATTTAAAAAATAAAAATAAAAATAATTCATTGATGACATACATACATTTAAACTTTTTTATTTATTTTTGAAGCCGTATCGGTGTATCGTTGAGTTTCTAGCAATTCAGGAAGATGTTTCTCAAAGGATCTATCAGATTCAATTTTTGCTGTATAAAAAGCAACAAGCAATTCTTTTTTTAAGAATTTTCCAACGCTGTGTGCTGTGTAGCCTAAAATAATATAACATTTTTAAATAACTTCAAATAACTTAATAACTTCGGAAACATTTAGATTTTACACCACAAGGGCGTTCCTCATGGTAAGTACATAGGGCATACAGATTATCCTTACAAATATGGCTTTGCGCACATTTATTTACTTGACGCTCATGTTCTTTCCGTTGTCATATCTTTGTCCTCGGCAGTCCATATAAGTCCATGATGATTCTTTCCTTTTCTATCATATTCAATATATTTTAGCCAGTTTCCTTATGAACATAACAATTTTTCATAATTTCTAAAGATATAGTTTTTTATCGAAAAACCGGGCCCCTCTTAAAACACCGGGTCCGGTAGGAAAAAACCGGGTCAACCCCAATATCTGCAGTCCTGATTGCTAGTTCTCAAGCAAAATGAATCTTGTAAACACGTAAAATGGACGCGTGTTTGGTGTGCTGTACCGTACAGCGTACACACCGGCCCCTATATCCCACGTAGAGATGTAAACTCGATTTAAGAGGTTTTTCCTTTTTTTGTTAATATCTTCAAATTGTCTGCGTAAAAATTAAATCAGAATTATCCGAATATATATCTAATAGGAGTTCATTATTATAAGTACGTATTTAGATTCAGCGACAATATTAATCAATTTAAGATACATTTTTTCAGTTTTAATGGCATAGCACCATGAATTTAATGCACTACCCTGAAAGACATATGCTGCACAGCAAAATATGAATTGATGAACACACTTTCATTCGTCGTTTAGCATCCTCCTCAGCCTAACAGCTCTCAAGTACATTCCACTTAGAGACGCTTGTACATGTATAGTATATCTATGCAATCCATCCATACAGAATCACCATTATTAGCTCGCGATGCGAGGAGGAGGCTGCGTGGCGTGCGCTCGTGTTTTGTAAATTTATTATAGGTTCTCTATACTAAAAACATCGAAAAATATATAATGTGCAGCGCTCCTCTCGAGTGATTCTAGTTTTTATTTGCCCGCTGGGAAATCACTTAAGTGCCGGGCGCGCGCACACGCTCACACATATTATATGATCTTTATATATACACATACATGCAAAGATACATATTATAGTAACTTCTTTTCGATGCTATACAGCGCGGGATAATTTTATGTCATTCGTACAGATTGTATATATGTATACCACATATTGTATTTAGGTTGATATTATGTTAAACGGTAAATCATATAGACTCATCTTTAAAGTGAAAGATAGTGCGCGTGCGTCGACTTGTTGTTCCCTTTGGACGACACGACAAGGAGACGCAAATGAACAGCTGGTTTGTAATTGAGAGATCCGGCGGGCGCACTCTAATAAAATACGCCTGCCGCTCCGCGCCGCCGAAGTCGTTTGATTTTTTCGAATCTTCAGACATTTATTTAAACTCTGCGCATGCTAAACATTTTTCGGAAGCTGCGTTTGTAAACACTCATAAATTTTAGTGATGAAATGATTTAAAGGAGAAGAGCTATTATAATATAGTTTAAACGGGACGTTTGTAAAAATATATATTAATGTATAGATGTTGAATTCATTTAGTATATCTGAAGTATTTATAATATTTTAAAAACGCATAAATATTAAAAATGTCTGAAATGTAAAATATGTTGTATTAAAAGTAAGATATTTTCATAACATTTTTATAGTTTTTATTATGATTTTTGTCTACGAATTCAGAGCTTCCTAAATAAAACCTCAATACCGACACTCTTCCGATGAGGGGCTGCAAAACTCAGTTTTATATAGCAGCCGCTAAATACCACCTATACACACAAACAACCCTCTATTTTATAAAAGATTAAAACCCATTTTAAAAAAATCGATAAAAAACGATGTAAAAATAACAAAATGAAAATCTGAAAAATTTACCACTTATAATGTGGTTTGTGTCTGAGAAGAAAATATGCGCACGTGAAAATAAAATCGTAAAATTTTGCCATGTTCGGAAAATTTCAGAAATAAAATAAAAACGCACGTGTTTACTAAACAAAAATTAAATAAGAGTACAGTAGTAAAAAACAATAGATTACAATTTAACTCTTACCAAAAAAAATATTTACGCTCAAAAAAATGGATTCAAATATATATAATATAAGGGTGAAAGTGTAGTTTAGGATTTAGTATACCTGGGGACTTCGGGTGGTTCCCCAACACCGTAGATGCTGTAGATATATTTTACCGTCTCTATATTCGTATCCTGTATGTGAAGGTTTCCAGAGATATCAGTTCCTCTAATCACAACAGAATTTACATTGAGCTCTATACTGACTCGATTCTTCCGATCAAAATTCGGTATCGAAATACAACGAATTGGGTCCAGTTTACTGTGCTCATAACCAAAAGGGCACTAATGTGGAACTTTAAAACGGATGAAATCGAACATCGAAGGACTAGAGAGTGCTGTAAAGCGCCTCACCTCAGACCTACGTACATCATTTGAGTTCTCCTGCCCTCTCAAAACAATAGAACCAAGTAACCCGTGTCCCTGGTGGTCGAACGATCTACAAAAAACACGGAAGTCTTTTAATAATGCTCGGAATACTGGTATGCTGCGAGATTAGGATCTTTTCTCATCAGCCCAATGCATCGAAGCATATTCACTCCCGTGAAATGGTGTACAAGCATTGGATAATAAAGGATAATCGTAAATATTATTAGTAATATAAAATTATAGTATATACAATTTCGAATATCAAAAAAAACGAGAATATTAAATAAAAAGGTTGGCGAATACTGTAGCAAATAACAAATATACATTTTCATGTAATAACTTTCAGATATTTATGTATGTACTCTAATTAATAAATTTAAAAAATAAAATTCTGAAATTTATTACATGAAAAATGTATATATAGTTTTTTTTTACGGAGCTAAATTTTAACTTAAATATGTAACCTTGGTTTTACATTTATTCATTATTAATTGTTGAGATTAGTAATAAAAATATTTAGAAATAAAATAATGCATAATAATACAAAACTATACAAGAATATAAAGCAACAAAAAATTACCACGTTATTATTACTTGCAAATATACCAAAAATATGATATATTATTCATCATATGAAAATACAATCAATTTAATAATATTTAATATTATTATCAGATATTAAAAATACTATTAATATATTTCAGAATAATAAAAAATATTCGGTAATTTAAGAAATATATTTTATATTACGATATATACAAAATATTCTAAATATTATTAATCATATATAATACTGTGTTCATGATTATTCTAAGTGAATTGCCCCTTGATGCACATATTAGAAAGCTTTAAGGACAGATCATTCCAAACCCAGAGCTGACGTATTATATAACTTCAAAGTCATTTAGACCTATCAGCATGACCTCGTTCTGCTGTTAGTATCTCGAACGCATTATCGACAGATTTATCAGAGACGAGGTCTTGACTGAATTCCAATTTCATCAGCACGATTACCAAACAGGAAAGTCTTCTGAATCTACATTGCATTAGTTAGTGACGAAGACGGAGAAATCTTTGAACGACAAGTACATGTCCCTACGATTTTTTCCTTGACATCGAGGGTGCATTTAATAACGTATCCTTTGAGTCCGTTCAAAACACTTGCGCATCTCACCACGTCTACCCAACGGTTACTGGATGGATTGACTCTATGCTTAAGTCGTCCACTATGATACTGGAGATTAAATTGTTCAAGTATTGGCTAAAAGAGGCACTTCTCAAGGCGGGGTTCTCTCTCCCAGAGATATCTCTGCCATCATATTATGGAGGCATAAGTAGCCAGGGGTCTAATAATGGCTACGTAGAACCAGTAGAAGAAAGTCCCCAAGACCTATGATGCCAACAGAAAACAACATCCGCTTTGGAAGAGCTTTTGAATAAATCACCTCTTCACTTCTTTATTAAATCGGAAGCCATGGCGGAGGCGCAAAGGCTATCTCTGAATGGATATGGAAATTCTCACTTATAGGTCACGCCTCAATCTGGACCGAGACCATATCTTATGCAACCATTCCAACATTTCGCTTTGAACGTGATTGAATGGAGCTCTGGTGGACTCCTCGCAATGGATGGGAGGGTATAGTATTATGGCCCTCCTGGTGGCCTACGTGCTGGACTAGTCTTTGTGAGACGGTTCGCCATCCCCTCATCATCATCATCATCATACTCGTATATACAAATTTTAAGTTCCATTTTTCTCTTTATTGTTGTGCAAATTTGTTGCACAAAAATGTCTCTTTTTGTTGTTGCACGATTTTTTTGGCGTTTTTTGAAATTTCTTTTGTGTGGTTGCCTATTTTCGACTGAATACATTTTATCCATCCTAAAACTTTGAATTTTTAAATCAAACCAAGAAACACGCACTTTCACTAACAGGTACATTTCGTGTCTTCTGATGCGGAAAAATCGTTTCGACACCATCCATCTATCCATCCAGAAGCAGGGTTGCTGCTGACAAAATTACAGTTACTCCCCTAGTTACATTTATATCTTTGAAATCGGTACTGGCCACATAAATATAATCATATTTTTTAATGTAATATGAAGTTAATAATAAAATCGAGCCACAAATCTAAATTTTAAAAAAATATTGTGTTTGTATATTGTTTCAGATCATTATTATGTAAATTTTATTTTAGATATGCGTTATATTAATATCTGATTAACTAAAAAAATTTACTTGAAAGAATATAATTTTATATATAATGTTTTATAATATATTTATAGTCAGAATCACATGAAATCTCCCTGATAGCATAATATGTAAAATGATTACATAATAAAAATCACGACTCGTTGGGTTGCGTTGCAATGCTCCAGTGAAGCGTGAAATTACTTTGAATCTCATAAAATACATCAGTACGTAATGTATATATATTTATATATATTTACCAGAGCCATTCCACGGATTCCAAATATAGTACTTAATCCACCTGATTCCCGCATCATTCATGTGTGCATTCGGTACAAGTATATTGTGGATTAAATGTGTCGGGTCTACAATTTGTCATTGCAAATTGAGACAGCAGGGGTTAGAAAACACGCGCAGGGGTTGATGTTGGAAGACCCGCATCGCATCGGTATGATTTTTGTGCAGGGTGTGCGAATAAAATAGGAATGTTGAGTGTGTTTTAATAATGTTATACCAAACAAGTCAATTCAGTGTGACTTTAGGGAACGTATTTTTTAATTACATTGATATATGTAGATGATATATATTATATGCATGGATATTTCTACAATATTGACATATACAAATAAACATACTACATAGACTTATAAAAAATAACTAATAATAAAAGGATTATTTTGGTAACCTTAGAAGTCTTTTTCAAAATGTAGTTCTAGATACCTAATGTTTTTTATAAAAATGGGTGCAATGTTAAATATACGGCTTGCTACTGGTTTTCGTAACTACACAAAATATACTGCTTTATTTTTAGTTTAATGTTCGTCCTTTCATTGGAGTAACAAACATACCCTTGCCACACAATGTTTATCCATACAGATCATGCAGATCTCAACATCAACCCTTCGTCATCACCCCGCGCCGTAATTCTGTTGGTGTATAAGTGGAAGTAATTTGACCCGCATTCATTCACACAAAAGAGCACACTCGAATTTAATAAACTCGAAAACATAAATACATATACAGTACAGTGGTGGCCACTGGAAATGCAAATTAATTTTATTTGTACTTGAAAAACGTCTCGAGTGATAAAATCACAAAAAAGTGGTATAGACTCGAAATATTTATTTCTATATTTTAATTCTTGTTTGTTTTTTTTATTATTTAAATTTGCTTTTTGAGAATCTTAATTTAAAATAATAAATGAAAAATAAAAAATAAAATAAATTTATTGATACCGTTATGAAATTATTGTACCAAAAAAAAGTATTATTGACACCTATAAAAAATGTCTATTACAGAAAACAAATAAATCCAAAATAATCGTGATTGATACAGTTTTTTGATAAAATAAAAATAATAATCAGTTCAAATAAAAATATATTTGTACATATTTAAAAGTTGTGAGATAAAAATGAAAAGACTGATAATAACAAATTTACTGTTCATGTAATAAAATCATATATAATAATAATAATAATGATAATGGTAATAAAATAATTAATAACAGATAAAATGAAATGGAAAATGAGATTTATATCTACTAAAGTAATTTGTATATTTTCTTAGAGATGAAAACAATATTGTTTATCTTATTACAAATATATGGTTTCAATTCTAGTTTCTAATCTTATATTTTGATTTTTTTTTGTTTCTTCTGGTTTTTTGTTGTTGTTTAAAGAAATACCAGCAAAACCAAAAATTATTATTATCAGACAATGGAAAAATAAAGCAATGGTAAAAAAAGTATTAATTTTTTTCTACAGTATGCCTTCTTTAGAATTTCACCTATTAAACACACTCCCACAAAAATCATTTTAAAAGGCGGTTGTTACTTTAACCCATCACTCTCGTTTAAAGGAAGATGACAAACGACGCGAAGTTTGTATCGCAAGAAAAATGTATCTGGATTTATCTAAAATAATAATAAACTCAATATTTTGTTTTTTTTGGGATTAGAACCAAAACACAAGTAAATAAAATCTTTTTTAAAAACACTAATATTATACCTTTTCTTCACTTTTTTAAAAAATAAATAAAGAAATTGGTAAAGGTAATCTTATAAATTAATTCGAAAAATTATAGTTACTTGAAATGGTGAAATAATGAAAATGGTAAAACGTTCAAAATTGCATGACAAGTACTTTTATTATTCTCAAGTAAATAATTCAAAAACGCATCCTGACCGTACAGACTACAGAATATTACAGTAAATTAATAAATGCAACTACATTAAATATATCTATCGAAGCAAAAAAATAAATAAAGTAAATGGTAACACGTCGAAAACGGCTTCAAAAATTCTATTATTTTTTTTAAACATATTCTTAAGTAAATTATTCAAAAATGGACCTAATCTCGGTCCTAACCAGTTTTTAGTAGCTATACAAAATGATTATTACAGTAAATTAATAAATACATAATAATAAAATATAATAAATTTAAACAAAAAACAAATAAATGAAATGGTAAAACTTTTATAAAAAAGTTAAAACTATTTATAATTTAAAAAACGTGTACATTTATAAATCAATTTCTATATTTCTATTTCTATTTTTTGCGATTTTTTGTGTATTTATACAAATATATTGAAAAACATGTTGGCTGTTTTTTTTTGATTTTCTATATAACTGTCAAGTCATGACGTTTCTACTATAGAGGGTGTACCAAAACTTAACGTCATAAATTGTATAACAGATAGGCCAGATCATTACTGACCACAAAAATCAAAACATGACTCTAACAAAATATATATGTCTTAATGTCAAATAATATAAGTTTATCTATGTACCTTTTTATTCCAATACAATTAGTTTTGAACATTTACTTCAATATACATGTTTTTGTATGTATTTTGTACAATACACTTTAGTCCAAATATGGGTTTTTCACACAAACTTTGACCATATCAAACACATATTAAGAGAGAGGGGGTAAATAATTCCACTATTTTTGCAAAAAACATTTATTCAATACAATTATTTGTTTTATTATTTTTCTTTCAAATGAAGAAGTTTTATACTAACACTAAATATGAAATATATCGAGAACTATCGATATTTTACAAAAGACATCTGCATTCCATTTATGACGTTGACTTTTGGAACACCCCGTATACATGTTCGATGAATTTTTGTTTGTACATTTCTTATTTATTTTCAGTTGATATGGTATCTGCTAGTTTTTGAATTTTAGTCAGCACGTATACTTTAAACCAGTGGAAACGTATAAGCAGAAAATAACATCATGGCCACAACTGTACCTACCGTTAATTCTAGTATGTTTCTGCGAGTTGAGTAATTTGTATCTTTGGAATTACGAATAAATCCCTAGAGTCAGCCTCAGCGCCCTGCGTCGCACGTGCACGACCGGTAAATCTGCAACGCACGCACAAGCAGCCTCCTTTACATCCCTTATATTGTATACAATATATATGTACGTATGTTTCAGAGCGTGTACAAACGGACGGGGTGGGTGGTTCTGCGTTTTGTGGTGTTTGATGAGCTTCCGTTTCGATGGGTCTATGCATGCGTACTTACGCTCGTATAATTGACTTGCATTGGAAATAATTAGTATATAAGCACATATTTTATGTTGATGGAAAATAATTATACATACGCGTATATAGTATAATACGGGGCAGACAAGACTTTTAATTTACCATAAAAATATTTTAGATCAAATCGCACACACACACACACAAAAATAAATCAGCTCTCATATAATATGCGTTCGCATGTATTAAATTTCAATAAATATATCTTGACCATATATCAACCACACATAAATACACTTTTTTCTCCGATATCTACATTAACGTCGAACTAAACAAACAAACATTAATCAATCCTCAAAAACAAGAGGAGACGTGCAACCAAAAAAAAAAACAGAAACAATGGGACATCGTGGTTTTTTAAGATTCTTCACAGTGTGTATATAAGATATGTGTGTATGTGTAGATATACATATATATACCATTATATTGACGATTTTTGGTCGTATCGTTTTTTGTGTCTGTTGGTTTGTTTTAATGTCTGCGCGTTCCTAACCAGTTCTCCACCTTTTTTCGACGGTTCGCGTTAGCGCGCTTTGCGCGATTAAGTAAGCGCGATCAGGTCAACGGCAGTTAATACACACACACACACACGCGTATACACAGAAATGCATATATACCTTATGATGCTTATATACATAGATTCACGCCAACACACACATACACACACAAAGCACACACAGGCAACATCATGTCATCAGTTGAGTTGGGGTCGAGGAGATGTTTGTTGTTTTAATACGTGTGCGCCCTACATCAGTGAACTGGACAGGCCTTAACGAGAAGCTGCCCGCCCCTCGGATCAGTTTTAATTATAAAGTATTGCTGTCTTGTGGCAACACAACTCTTCAAGATGATCGCACTATATACGCGATGCGCGGCGTGTGTCTGTATCAGAGTTAGGAGCCGTTAATATTTTTGCCGGTGGCGGCTAGCTAGAACTTTATAGCCCCTGAGTACGAATGGAGTTCCAGATCGTGTCGTTCGCACCCATGTATTTTTTGTTTAAAATTAAAAAAATATATTTTAATAATTTAATAATTTAATTTTAATTTTAATTTATTTTTATTTTTTTAAATATATTTTTTTTGACAAATCGAACGAAGAAAATATTCAAATAAAAAATTACATTATTACGCTATCCCTGTGGCCAACATTCTCCAGGGTATTTGCATATCTCATTTTTTTTTCGTTTTTGAGAAATTATGAATTATTTAATTTATTTTCGCAAATTCTCGAGCCAAAAAAATATAAAAATATATTTTTAAAAAAAAAAATAAATTAAATTTAAATATTTTTATTATTTTTATGTATGTTATATAAAAATATATTTTATAATAAATAATAAATAATAAATATTTAAAATAATCACATTTTAATCAGTTTATAACACATTTGCTATTTAGTTGAATATTTAATGTATGCGAACAATATATATGACGTATACTGTTACATTCTTCGAGCATTATTACCGTTTTTTTGTTAGGAAAACCTTTTTAAATTAAAAAATGTACAATAATATATATAATATATATTTATGATACGCAATTTATTTTTCCATTAAATATTTTAAAAAAATAAATATTAGCAAAACATTTTATAATATTTAATCTTATCTCTTATTTTTTGTATGTTTAAATTATAATTTTTTTTCTGCGAAATGGTTTTGTCAAATAAAATATATTTTT
This sequence comes from Bolitophila cinerea, assembly GCA_010015015.2. Classification (NCBI taxonomy): domain Eukaryota; kingdom Metazoa; phylum Arthropoda; class Insecta; order Diptera; family Mycetophilidae; genus Bolitophila; species Bolitophila cinerea. The sequence goes on along the minus strand of JAAAKO020084153.1, from coordinate 5 downwards.
TTCAT
>JAAAKO020084042.1:0-22726 GCA_010015015.2 Bolitophila cinerea | reverse complement strand
ATTCGATCCTATTATTTTCCTTTTTTGTCCTATTCAGAATTTGTATACAAACTTAAAACTACCCTAAAAAGGAATGCTTATTTAACCACCATAAAAAAGTTCACTGTGTTCAGAGAGCAAAAGTAATTTTTTGGCGTTTTTTTTAACGTTTCCGCTCCAAATTTTGCATTTCAGTCTTTCAATAAATTACTTTCTTTATGATGGGGTAACCCACACAACATATTACATATTTTAAATAGTATATATAGTATAGCATACTCGTAGACTAAATTCTGAGAATTTTAAAATCTTAAGCCTTTAATTTGTCCTACAATTAAATACTAGCTACAAAATCAATATAATTCCTTATATTTTATATAGAAAACTTCACCCCTGTGGTCGAGAATTACACATAAATATATTATTCTTTAAAAAATCTCAATTTTTGTTTATGCGTGTTTGGAACAAATTAGGGGATGGGAGGTTCCCAAAAAAAATCAAAATAACGGCCACCCAAATTTACACCCTTCAAAATATAATAATTATAATAATAATAAAGTAATAAATGCATATATATATATACAAACATGTATATAATATGTAATTTCGATTCATATTTCGCAATCACGTTCGGTCACAGGTCACACATACAAACACGCACGCATTACGCACACATATTAACTATTCAACATAATCATCCGCTATATGGTACATATATGCTATGTGGTGTGACCCTCCTATGCTCCTATTCACAGACAACATATTCGAAATTCGAGTTAACACCATGTGTATAGTATATATATATAATACATGATATTCTTTGCTTGCAATTTCGTGTGTGCGTGTGTGTGTGTGTGTAAACGTGGAAAAACCCCGGGACGCAAAATCAAGGGCCGGAAAATTAATGTATGACAAGCCAATAATACAAAGTTCAAAAGTTATGAATAATTTTGATTTTCAATTAGTTATCGAATGTTTAAATTAAACTTTGAAAAGGCAGAGAAAACACGGGAACACTCGGAAAAGCGTATATGTATGTACGCATTTTTTTTGTGTCAAGTAGTTTTTGAACGAACACGAAACACAAGGTGTGTACCCAGTAACAGATAATATATTCATTATTTTTGTCGGCTTTATTTTATAATCTATATATATTGAGATAGTTTTATAGTAAATCAGTTAAATAAACGTTTCGTGTGTGTGTGTGTGTGTTTTGTTTAAATTAGGCGCATTTTAGTTTGGTAGACGTTTTTTGATTAGTTTTTCAAGTTTTCTGATGTGTCCTCGATCAGAGTCTGGACTGGCAGACAAGTTTACGTCTGTTCCACTAGACAAAAGATTCTCTTTCGGTGCGGACCGCTTGAAAAGATCAGCCAACTGTGCCTGATCCATACGCCGAAGACCTTTCATGTCGAGTACCTTATGGAATTCAGCAAGTGAACTCTCGGGCAGCAACTTCAAAAACTGTTCGGTGAATGTCGTTGCCGGCACAACCGGAGCCATCACCACCTTTATAATCATCTCTGCCTTTGTCATACCCTTCACCACTACTTTTGTGTAGCTCGCCGGAGCCTTACGTTGCACTTGAGATCCAATCGATGGCAGATCGAGCAGCACTGTTTTCAGGCTGTGTGTGTCCAGCAACAATTGTTCACAGCCAACGATGTTCATGCTGGATCCGTCCTGTGAATTCGTTGGCCGACATTTGTACAGGTGCGTGATGTACTTAGGAATGAGGGAGTTTACGAACTTGTGGCAAAATTGCGTATAGTATTTACGGGACGCTGCCAAATTGTCTCGGATGATCGGAATGGTTTGCTTAAAGTGACTTATGATGGAGTTCACGAACGGACTCTGATCGCCCACGTTACTGATGCTCTGCCACTGGATCTGAAAATAGCAATTGTTTTAATATACGATATTACCAAATCCAAATTGTACAAACAAATATATACCTTGCTCATCACAATCAGTGCCGGCTCACATCCACTCTCCATGTCTTGCACCATTAATTGGATACAGTTCGAGATGATGCGATGAAAGATATCCTTTTCGTCACCCAAATCAATCTTTTCCGAAAACGTGCTCTCGACCTTCTCCTTAAGCTTATCCTCGAGCTGTTGCACCGTTTCCAAACAGTATTCGGCTGTGGTCAGGATACAGCATAGCTTAATGATTTCGTCACGAGTGTAGCGCAACGTTTCGCCCTCTTTCAATAGACTGTGAATGACCTGGCCGGCAGCGGTGGATAGGTTTTGTAAATCTTTCGTCAGAAGTGACATACTTGTTCCTAAAGAATGAAAAGGATTAGAGAAATATAAATCGAAAACATCGAAAATATCTACAAACCTATAGACGTCTGTGCGGTCGTTACTTTTGGTATTTTGTACTCTAAGATCTTCGAAGCATACTCTCGAAGATATTTTTTAAAGATCAAGGCCAGATCATACAGCGGTTTACCAGTACTCAACTGGGTACACTGCACCATACACTTCTTGTAGAAAACAAAGAGATCAGCACAGCTTGGGAACACTGTGGAATTGTTTACCACCGGATCGAAGGCAATTTTACTGTCCACCACAAATCGATCAATAATTTCGGACAGATTACGATCAACGCTGTCCGTGTAGATGTCAAGATACGATTTAAAACATACACCAATCAGATCCAGAAAATGATTAACAGGTTCTCCGTCCACCGCGGGAGTATCCACAATGGCGACGCTATCTTCGAGCAGGGTTACGCCCGTGAATCGTTTGGCCAGCAACAACTCAAAAGTGGTTGTCTTACTGATCGCAAACAACAAAAGCTTCACGTCAATCTCAGAGCGTCGCTTCAACATGATCCGCGCAAGTTCATCACGAGTGATAATACAAAACTGCACCGTAATACGCTCGGACACTTCCCAGTCACTGGGAAATATGTTTCCGTACTTCTCTTCGATGTCCAGCAGGTGTCGTTTGAGCCACGCATACCGTTTGTCGATCTTGTCCAGCCAGGCGATGTCCTGGTTCTCGTGAAACAATTGCGTGTACTCTTGCAATTGAAGGTCTGCAAATTATAACGTACTATTAATAAGGTAGACAAGGATGCGCTAACGAATTCGACATACTGATAAACCATTTGCGTAACTCTCGCTTGACCTTATCGTCCAAAACGGAGGCTACGGCACATGCGTCTGTCATTTGAGCCATCGACATTTTGGCGGCATTGCCAGTGCCCGAGAAGGTCTTGTGAAAATCTTCTGTAATCTGAACGGCTAGCTGCTTGTGGATCTGTTCCACTTGATTCGAGAGTTCCTGATGATCACAAAATGTTTATTCACAAGAGATGCGTATAATTTATTTGAAATTATTTACCTTAATCTGTTGAATGTCCGTGTACTGTTGAAAGTGTTGATTTACTTCGGTGATGGCCTGCAACGGATTGAGCAACTCTCCGTATTGTCGCTTCTCAGCTAGCTTGGTTAGACTTTCGACACCACCGACTAGCATGTGCAGGTGATTTAGTGTAGTAATAGCTGAAGTGAGATTCTTTTTGGCACTGTCCAACTGTTTTATATCACGTGTAATTTCCTTGACCTAAAAGAGAGCGTTGTGTCTTATCTCTTAAGAACAAAGTAAACAAACAAACAAAAAGCCTGTCAAGTGTGACACCTACCATTTCTTCGGTCTTTTCGGCGCGGGTTTTAATGTCGGTGATTTGTGAGAACAATTGCACAATCACTTTCTGGGCTTCGTCCAATGCGGCCCGACCGTCTTGGCCTGTGTTACTCTGGCCACGGACCACACCACGGATGTGCTCGTCAATGTTAACAATGTCTCCTTCCATTTTGTTGATGACATCGTCAATGCTTGACAGAGACTGTTCAGTAGGGAATAACTGGTTTATGTAATCGGTGGCATTGAAGTCCGGACTGTCCAGTGGATCCGTGCTCTGGAGTACCTGAACGTAAGAATGTCATTTAAATTGATTTGTTATGCAAGACATATGCTAATGTAAATACCTGTTCGATTGCGGCCTGCACTTCTTCGGTGAAAACAATTTTGTTTAATCGGTTCTCATTTACCGCCGCTAGTTCATCACTATTTATGCTATTCATTGTGTGGATTGATGTCAATGATTGAATTTTCGACGGAAAAATGTGTTTTGTCATCAGATTATTACCATTCTCTGTTGTTGTGTTGTGTACATATTTTGATTTTCATACAGGTGCGACGTTTGACATACGTCATATTATGAACCATTCAAAATGATACCATTGGGATGAGCGCATCTAATGCCGGTGCATATAAAAAACGTATTTCATCGTCATTCTTTGAAAACAAACTTTTTATAGAACCTGGATAAAAAATAAAATCATATGAGGCATTTGTATTTCGATTATATATAGCATAATCAGAAAAAAATGAAATTTAAAAACAACCATTGTGAATATTTTAACCAGTACGCAGCCAAAACCCCATGCAATGCATGTATTGTGCAATGATGCAAAATGAAAAATAAACAAAAATTAGTTTATAGTTTTGTAATTTAGTATTAAAAAAAACGCTGTCACGATGAGGTATTTATTTACTAACCATGCTATTTGTTTCCACAATTTTCTCAAGAAATCTAACAAAACCTACTCTTAAAAACATGATTTTGCGCCATTTAAACTCTGTCCCTATTCTTTACAGCCAACTGAAATTAAAAACTCCCCAAGCCGACCGAAATGCGCCTGCAATTCTGAACGTACTGCAATCGTTGCTAGACAAACGATCTAACGATCTGAAACTTCTTGAGATCTCCTCCGGAACGGGTCAGCATACCGCTTACTTTGCCAGTCACTTTCCGAATATAACGTTTCAGCCGTCCGAATTGAATGTATCACTGTTGTCCAGCATAGCAGCATACGCTCATGACTGTCCTACGAATAATATGTGCCAGCCCATGATCATCGACATACAAACCGACTTTCAAACATGGGGAAAAAACGAATCGCAGGCAGCTCCGTTTCTTAGCCACCGGAATTTCGAAGAATACAAAAATGAAATCGATTATATGTTGAACATTAATATGATTCACATTACACCGATCGAATGCACCGTAGGGCTCTTCATGAATGCTTCACAGCTTCTGAAGCCAGGCGGTATACTCATCACGTATGGTCCGTACGCAGAAGATGGTATTCTCAAGCCGCAAAGTAACATTGACTTCAACGAGTACCTAAAGTCACAGGATCCCGCTTGGGGCGTACGCGATATAACTCAATTGGCTACACTGTGCCAGAAATACAATATAGAATTCAAGCAGGCAATCGATATGCCATCCAACAACAAAATATGCATTTGGAAGAAGAACCATTCTTAAATGTTGATCTAATTATTTTTTAAATTATTATACATATATATTATATATAATAATAATGTTATTACAGTGTTGTGTGGGTGTGTATGTGTATAGATCCAATAAAATTCTATTAAATAATATTTGCCTAGCCAACAAAAAACACAATTGTTGTTGTTTTTCTGTTAAATTTGTTATTAATTTGATAGTTGATTTGTTTCTGCGTGCACATTTTATAATTCTCAGTCTTAAGAGCTATTGTTTCATAAAGTTTTGTTCAAATCTCTTCGAATATAAAATAGAATGTACGGTTTGCAGTCGCTCACGGCAGACGGCAGGACCTCTTTGACTGTGTGATCGTTGAAATGCATCCAGGTGCCGTTATTGTTTGCGAACGACGTATAGTGGCCACAGCTCGAACTAATTCAAATATTTAGTACTGTGATTTTAGTTTAGAATAAATATAGTTAGTTATACCCGTTGCCATGATGCACGATTACTGCAGCCAAATCGTACACATTCGTGCCGGCCGTCGAGCGTCGAGTCTCTGGTCCATTGTTCAGCACAAACTGTGACATGTCCATTGACTCAATCGGAAACGAGATGCGCAAGTCAATTTTTGTTCTATAGAAGTTGTTCCACCGGAAACGTTTTATGTGCAAACACAAGACGTTCGGCAGGCGACGAATCCAGAAGCGTTTCGTTGATTTCTGCTTGCATTTGCACGAGGCACAGTAGTACAGCTCCGTTTCGGCCAGCTCCTCGATCTTAAAGAGGCAAAATTGGGTAAACATATAAAAAAAATGAATAACATTAAATTACCTCTGTAAAACTTGCCAGACAATCAGAAATATGACATACGCTCGGATTCTCATCTTCACCAGCAGCGGCGCCGTTCTCTTTGTAAAACTTTTCGGGTATGTCCAGCGACAGGTCCAAGAATGGATCATGCTTCTTGCTGTCCATGCCGCAAATCAAACAACGCACCTAGACAAAAGTGTCATTCAGTCAGTACACGGTATTCTAAGCGAGTATAAAATGCAAAAAAAGAAAAGCACCTCGCTCTGAAGTGTTCCTCCGAAAACATTAGTCACAATGGAACTTCTTCCCTTAAACAGTATATTACCGGTTTCAATCAAACTCGGAGAATTACATAATTTGTTATTTTTACTAGACACTGGCTCGATTGGAACGGATAAATGCTGAAATTCGGTGTGCAAACGATCCAACATATACCTCAGAAACTCATGGGCATCATGCTGACGATGTCCCCGGAATTGAGGCACAACCTTCCAAATCACCAGAAACAGACACTCGGGTGAAATTGCTTTCGTGCCGTCGCCACCCTGACTAAGATTTGTTAGAATTTTACGTAGTTCTTCGACGACATTCGCATCGTTGACATTCTCCTTTAAACTTCTCGAGTGATACACACGTTTTTGTTGTTTGTTCGGCTCCAGCGAAGGCAGTGTATTAAAATAACAGCTAAACTCTCGTATATTGCTCAGTGACTGCAGTACCGAGTTCATAAAGCACGTATTCCCAAGATTCCGTAATCCGACTACCTGGAACAGAAAGAAAAAACATAGTTGTGAACTCTTGTCGTTTGGACAGTTTAATAGGGTACATACTCGAACCTTTCGCAGATTCTTTCGTTTCTGCGTTGATGACGTCGTCGTTTCGTTGCTGTCACAGGATATGGTTCGTTTGCGTGGTCGCAGGTTACGTCCGACCGATGGATCATCACACCAGCCCGAATCACTTGACGATGTGCTGGTCGTCTCCGGTTGTGACTTTGTCGAGGACAATTCATCCTGTACGGACGATTCTTCTGAAGCACCACAGTCATCTTGACGCAGTTCCTGCCTTAGCATCTCGAGGGCTCTCTTCACCGTATCGTTGACCACAAACTCATCGCACGTGTAACAGTACACTGTGCAGTCCAGTGTGTTTAGGCAGACATCATGTTTGGGATTGGCAGTGGAATGACTGAGAGCGTGTCCTTGATCGTAGCGCCCACACAAGACCTGACCACACATAAGGCACATCCAGTTTCCCTTTGTTGACCCGCATTCTGAAATGCAATATATAATATGTCTGAGTCACACTGTACACATACTATATATATGTATATTCTCTCATATAAATGCTATAATATTAATCTATTACATTTACGCTATAGCAAATCTATATATACAAAATTCTGTCAAATGCGTGTTCGCCTGGATTGTGTTGGAGCGTTGGAGGAGAACTCAAGAGAAAGAGTAGTGAACACACACTCGTCAAACGTGCGATCATAAAAGTAACGAATTTTAACTGTTGTGTGTATATATATATATTATAATATCGTTATTTCTGTCTGTGGCCGTGAATACACACAGGTAGACAGGTACACAGGCACAGGGTACAGAAGAATTGTCTGAGTACACGCGTTGTCCAATCAACGCAATCAATCAACGTAAATTCGGACGTGATTCAAGCGATTAATATTTGTCACACTCACACAAACACACGGTATACTATATATATATATATTATATAGAATCAAGGTTACGTTTTGCAAATCAAGTTTGTTGAACTTTGTACGGGTGGTTGCGAATTCTATTGTAGGTCATACGCATATACTCCCAGCAGCACCAGAGTACAAAGTGCTAGATTAATCAGGGCCATTAGGGCATTTCTGATGAATCAGTGCACAATCAATACACAAATAAAGCAATATTTTTGGTATCGTTAGCAAATTCATACATATATACATAAAATATCCGTGTGTGTTAGTGAAAATTTGTATCTGTGTTTGTAGTTTCGATTTAATGCGAGTAATGGAAAACGCGACGCCGACGCGATTTAGCAAAAATACAGCTGCTGCTGCTTCTGTTCGAGCTCCGCACGCGTCTGCACAATCCACGTATTGATTTTCACTTTTTTTTCTCTCAGATTTTCTGGCGATGTCGTGCCAGAGTGGAGCCACTCTATGAATTCTTGGTGACCGGCGGCAGCGACACCATTTATCCGACCTGGAATTTATTGATGCATTTATATATCGTTGTACATCGTACCTATGCACCGCCATTGTTTTCCGGCAGAACCTTCGCCTTCTGCTGGTGGCAGTTCGTACTTTTTGTTTTTGATGAGTATCCGTTTTATTTTGACACTGTCGTCAAGGTGTGGGCAGTCCATAATTATTTTATTTTTCAAAGCGCGCAAACACAGCGGATCGGTCAGACGCTCAAGATCTAAACGCACACACAAACACACGCACGCACGGACACGGGAACACACACACACACACGACACACTTGTTCGAGATGGTCGCGTTCACAGAGAAAATCTGTTTTTATTAGGATGTCCAGAATTGTTGTTTGTGTGTTGGTTGCTCTTGGGAAGCGATTTCGCTGCTTCTTGTGTCCACGTAGATGGAAAAATGTTTGTGTGTATTTTTATGGTGTTTATAGAGTTCTTCACATTAATGTTGCGGCTTGGTTTTGGATAACATTTAAATGGCTGGGAATTTTAAGGTTTTGAGGTTTCTCGTTTCGCGAGAGAGAAACCCAAGGAGCCTTCGATTTTAAAACAAAATAAATGTACACTATATACACTGAATGTGTGTGCGCGAGAGATGAAAGACTTGAGGTCGGACGTTGCGCGCTGCTCACTGTGGCTTTTGAGCTTGCAAACTTTCAATGAAAAAACGTATATAGTAAAAAGGAACGAAAGAGACAACACCAACGTACGACAGCGGAGACAGCGCACTCAGCGCGGCGATGATGCGCAATGCACTGAACTTCAGTTTAGATATATATATATTGCGGTTTCTCCGCATTCGCTTCGCCGTTTTGTGGTAACCGAGTGACGCTATTCTGGAATTTTTTATAGGTTAAGTGTATGAGTTGAATTGCAATTAATGGAGAACTCGGTAATTTGGAAGAAAATCAAGTAAAAACAAAATTAAATGATAGTCAGGCGGTTATTTTTGGATTATCAAATGTTTTTAAAACAATTTCTTTAAAAAATTAAAATTCCGTGCGACAAAAACTCTCCCAATTTGTTTAATTTGATTTGATAAAATTAAAATGTAAATGTAAAAGAGCTTACTCTCAATATTTATATCAGTAAAAACGTGCTGTTATATATGTCTTTCTCGCACTTGATTTCAATCTTCGATATATATTCTAATGTAAATTTAATAATACTTACAAAGATTATAATGTCACTGTGTTACCTATCAAATAAATTATTATTATTATTATTGTTTCAACGTTACTGTCAGCTAATGTTTTACAATCAAAACCTTGCATTATTTAACTTTTTTTTAGCTTTATCTGGAAATTACCGGAATATATACCTTCTCGCAGTCATTGTGAATATTCACAAGCGCACGTAAACGCACACATTTCTTGGCTGCGTACTGTATAAATGGTAGGTAATCTGACAGCTGACATTTCCAATCGAAATGATATGTCATTTGAATAGCAAAAAATAAAAAGTATATAACATATACATTCCTAGATTGCATGTTATGGATGGCTTTGCGTTTGTTTGTGTGCGCCAAGCCAGGAGCCGACGAAAAACAAGAGATATGCGAGCGCCGAGCGCGTACGGTTCGTGTACTCAACAAAACTCGCATCAGCGTTCGTGTTCGTGCAACCTACGAATCATTGCGTTTATTTCATTACATTATTGCTACTTGTGCTTGTACTCTTTAGTCTTTAGTCTTTAGACGTTTAGACTTTAGTTAGTACTTAGTAGCAAAAAGTGCAAAGTGGTGATTGGACGCGCGTGGGTCTCGCGACGTATACGGAAAAATCGGGCTCACAGACGTAAATAATTGTGTTTTTTTGCACACAGAAAATCCGTGCACTGCCTGCAATCGTATATATTGTATATGTAAATGTTGTGCGAATGCTGTCGAGGCAACAATCGTATTATTCGCGTTGAATGTGCAAATTTACAAACCTAAATACTATAATAAAATACATCTACAATATTTCCTGTAATATATACACATATATAGCCGGCCACGGAGTCGTGTGTCTCGATATGCACAAGAGTGATATGCGAATAAATGGAAAAAGTGCTTCATGTGAAAATTGCGGATCCGTTTCCAGCAAATAAGGAAATGAGCGTTGTGAAAAATTACTGCCTAAAACCTGCAGTTTCGGTATCATTTTGCGCATGCTCTTGTGTCGCATCCTGAATTCCTGCATAGATATACTATGCGTTACACGCGTATTGCTTCTGCAGCCAAAAAGAGGATGAGCTATTTGCGGAACGCCTTTGGATTAATCATGATGTTCAGCCTAATCGTTCTCTATGTCATCTGGTCGTCACCAGGTAAGCCTGGAAACAGGAGCAATATAATAAAATAATAAAAATGCAAAGTCGCATTGCAGATGAAAAATAATTCAATTTTCCACATTTACAAAAAAACACAAAAAGTGAATCTGTTTTCGCTTGTTACATAATCTCTTGCAGCCGCAATCACGGTGGTATTCATAAATTGTATTGCGTATGCAAGCACACACAGTTATGTATATTATGTGTGTATTGTGTATTACACCTGTGTGCTTTTCGTCATAACGCACAGACACATATAGATAAACTCAAACTGAGTGTGATGAATTCTGTCGGTATATGTCATTGACCGGCTTTATGAATGAATTATATCTATAATCTATTTTAGTATACATATATATATATATATATATATATATATATATGTGATAACGGAACTAATGCTGCTGATCATTTTTATGCGCCTTTGCGTGTTTACATTACGATTAAGTAAACGAGCGAGATTTTATTCGATTTGTGTGTATATACAACACACTTGGAAGCTTTTAATGTGTGTACCTACTTAACACCTACCACTTCTGATTGCATGTCCCTGTTTAAGTGCACTTATTTATAATCTAATCAAAGTATAAATAATTTATATATATATATATAAATTATATGCATGTATAATAATGTATTTATATAATATTTCTCAATTTACATTATTGTTGATTATTCAAATTACCCCGGTATTGTTATTTTTTCATGTTTTTTTTTTTACTTTTCCCAATTTAACTAATTATATGAATATTATAGTAAAAGGTAAATATTATAGTAAAAGGTAAAATCAAAATATATATATTTATTTATTTATTATTTATAAATTATTATTTAAGAAAAAACCAGAGTATTTAACGAGTAGCACTTAACTTAGCATTTAATTTCGGATATACTACATTCTTTAAATACATCTTTATTGAGTGTTTAAACAAGTTTCTTAATTTATAAGATAACGGAGTATTTATTTTTTATTTTTGACAAAACTTAAATTAAAATTCCTTTGGCAGTTTATAAATTAGTGGAACCTCTGCTAGTTTATTGATCTAAAATTAGGAAAATATCTTTGAATGACCAATGTTCGCATCGCTAAATATGCCAATCTCAAGTTCGGCGAAAGCATTAGTAATAGGATAAAATAATTTTAAAAATCGTTATATAGCAGTAAATAGACTACTTCATCTGTTTTTTACATCTAATATCAGTTTTAAAGGTTTTCCATCTTTAACGAATTCAATACCTAGGTGATGAAATTTTAAAATGTTAAATAATTCTCCTCATTTCAGATACAATTTCGTTTTCGTAATCAGGATGAAAATCAAGCATTTCAGTTTAGATTCATCTTCAATTTCAGCCCAGCACTCAGTTTTATCATCGGTAAACTCTTCACAATCAGTTAAATCTTTTTGATTGAATTGAATTTGATTTTAGTTTGAGATGAAAAATCGAATTAAAGAAAATAAAGTGCCGCGGAATTGAAGACGTCAAAATATTTAGAAAGATAACCGGTTACTCAAATCAATTACCCGGTTATTCGAGTACTTGAAAAAATAGCGAATTACCCGGATACCCGGGTAAAAAAAACAAAGCTAAACTAATAAAAATTTTCAAATGTTTGGCAAAGTTTTACAACATTTTTATTTAATACTGTTTTGTAAAACAACCTTTTTTGACTATTTATTTATCCTATATCTTTATTTTTGTTTCAGACAAATTAAATATCAAGTCAACCCTATTTTTTATGTATTTCTATGAAAAACTTAGAACAAGTCTATTGTTTTAATAATTTATTTTAGTACTTCAGTATTGTCTTCCTACTTATTATTTTATTTAATAATTAGGATCTATTCTGCGTACCATTCATTTTATGCATATCGATCATATACAACAATCAAATAAGCTCTACATGAATCTTGTCGCTTGTATAACGACATTCCGCATAATTTAAAAGATAACGTCAATCTTGTAACCTTTATAACTGCATCCCATTGCCGCCGACTTGTGCTTCTGACTGCTGCCGAGACTTGCTAGTGCGCGCACATTTTGCCGAGTGCATATATGATGTATAATGGCTTAAACATGTTGTGGTCATAGAGTACTATTCTACTTCCCATAATCCGTCTTTTTATATGGTTGTTTTTGTAAAGCAAAAATGTGATTCCTTCCATAAAAAGGTTGTGTCATAGATTACTACTCTACTTCCCAGAATCTTTCTTTTTATAGGGTTGTTATTGTAATACAAAAATGTGATGGTAGATTTTTTTGATTTCAGATTCGTTTTTGTTTTTTTCGCGACGATTTTGTATGCTATCCCAGTAAAACTCACACATGCGCGCTGGCTCACAGACGCTCGCGCCGAAGTGTGAGCGCCAAAATGTGCGCTCCGAAATGTGCGCCTCGAAGTGTGGGCGCCAAAACAGCCGCAAACCATTTTTTGTATTATTCTTTTATTGAAAACACAATTTTTGAAAAAAATATATTTAAATTTAAAAAAAGTTAAAAATAAAAAAAATGTTTTTTTTTGTATTATTTTCAAAATTGTTTTGTTTTAATTATATAATTATTCTTATTAAAAACTATGTTTATTTTTTATAAAGAAATTGTTTTAATTATTATTTTATTTTATGAATAAAAGTATTAAAATTTAAATTTAATATATATACACAAAAATAATGAAATAATAATATATTAATAATAATAACTAATAAATTCTTAAACAAATAAAAAATAATGTATTTTTATTTGAAAAATTTGAATAATTATTTAAATAGAAATAAATAATTAAAATATTTTTTGTAAAATAAAATATTCAGTTTAGTTTTTATATACAAAACAATTTAAAAATAATAAGTTAGATATTTTTTCAAATTTCCAATTTTTAATATATAAACTAGATAATTTAGAACATTTTGTTCTCATCCCGATTTTTTTGTTTTTGTGTAGAAAAAATGGTTGAAAAAATAATAGGTTTTTTTTTGACTGATTTTTTTTTTTTTTTGTTTGTTGCTTGTATTTTGCTATTTTGTCACTTTTATTACGGAAATAATAATAAAACAAATATTTATTTACAAATAATAATATTTTGAAAGAGAAGTAGTTTTTTTTTACTCACAATATCATTAAAATCTGCTAATAATATTTTTAGTCCATTTTTTTGGTCTCCAAAAAATATAACATAATTTGAATTTAAAATGTTCCACTTTTAGTAATAGAAATAAACTCGAATTTGTTTGATTGAATGAACATATAAAATGAAATGTCATCAAATTGCAAATATGTCGTTTAATTCGAATACTTCCTTCCAAATTCAAATCTCGCCATTTCCTCCAAAACCAAAATCCAATGCACTCTGTGCTCGTGCGCGCGTGCGCGTGTCACTCTCAAAATGCAAAATAGTCGCAGCCCATGACACCCGTGTGTTTGTGTGTCCACGGGCAGGCGACACCGAGCGAGCATAGCAAGCATAGCGCACACACGCTCTCCGCACACAAGCATATCACTCATTCACATACTCTACCACACACACACATACACACACCTGTGTGCACAAAACCGACTCTGACCTAGTTGTAAGACGTAGAAATACACGATACCTCACGATATACCTCTCATTCGTTCGCTAGACCCTCACCATGTAAGATTTAACCAAATTCCCATACAATAAACACAAGAAATCCAAACAAAAATTATACATAATATTAAATTCTCTGTGCGTTTTGCGTTTGCGTTTTACGTTTGTGCGATTCAATTCAATAAAATTCACTTTTCGAAATACTCTACCAATTTAGCGGCCACCTCGCGTGCTCCGCGTCTTCGTCGTCTTAAATCCCTCCACCTCCGAAACAAAAGTAAGACGTTGAGTGTGTGTGTGTGTGTGTGTGTGTCTGTGTCTGTGTCTCTGGTACAAGTCCAATTGTGTGCATGTCTTGAGTCAGTGTAAATGTGCCACCACACAGCCGCAGATTGCGAACCACCACGCGCCGTTTATTTTGAGCCTGAACATAGTACATGTACTAAATCGGTACGTCAAGCGGCTGTTTAAGTGTCTTGCTTATTTTATTTCTCTTACTCCGGCAGCGCACACACACTCAAAAGTGGCGGTAATCGCATCAGCAGCACCATCAACAGCGTGAGTTACTGTGCGCGTAAGAAGTTCATAACTTTCGATTATATTGATTTGGCTGGAGTCGCTCACAGACGCACAGTTGAACATCACATTTGAACGTCTTCTCGATATCAATTTTCGTCTTTAATTTGTGCCTTTATTCCGTGTGTACGTACCGTAGCGCTGCGCCACCACCGCTTCTGCGTTACGCAATCATTATTCTACACATAATAATAATAACATATAGCTTTTAAGTTTAATGCTCGTAATTTCATTTCGAAAATCAAATTAAGTGAAATTAGTGTTTGTCTTAACCAATCTTTTTAAATAGTTTATAATATCGTGCAATTTGTTTTGTTTCTGTTTTGCTATTTGCAGATTTCCTAAAAACATCGAATCCGATTTTAAAGAAAAGAAGAGAGAATGCAGGGACTCAGCAGGTGGAACTTGACGACACTGGTGGCAGTGCTGGTGATTGTGATGGCGACCGTGAGCCAGGCCGCACCGAGCGTTGTGCGTGTGAAGCGTGCCGAAGAGCTGACCCTCGATGACTCGGACATCAGTCCGCTGGCTGCTGACGAGGTAAGTAATTGTATCGGTGCCTCTGAGATGCGCGTTGGTTGAATTTAAACATATTTACCTGACTCGTACTTATAAATGTCGCAATCAATAATACACCGAAAAAAAAACTACAAAGTCATGGATTTCAATATATATTTGTTTAGTGTGTGTGTGTGTGTGTGTGTGTAACACAACGATCGTTTGCCAATATTAAAAGACGCGGTGAGAAAACCAGTTTCGATTTTATTTGCTTGCGCGCACACGCAAAAATTGAACTGCGCGCGAGAGAGCGCAAATACACGATCATATTATGTGTGCGCCGACACCGATTGTGCAATAGCGCGCCGAGTGCGCCGGCCGTGTGCGAGCGCATGGGGCACGCGCACAATTGTGAGCAAGTAAGATCACGCTAATTGGGGAACATATACTCTCTGTTTGTTAGTGTGTGTGTGTAAGAGAGCTTTTTCGATGTTTCCACGTGCGGTGTCGGAAATGCATGAGCGCGAACGTGATTAGAAGGGATTCGGACTCCAGAAAAGATTGTAATTATTAATGCTCTCCTGGCCACAGGAGCTGTTCCACAGCATAGAAAGTGAGAGTGAGGTTTTGCTATGCAATTGCACTCGATTGGGTAAATGCCAATATAGTTTCTCTAATATAGCGTATTGTGGCAGCGTGCCTAGGGCAGTTTTCATTGACTGTAAAATGAATAGAAAAACAAAAAATATATTTTTTATTTACTATTCAAAAAGTTTAAAAAAAAGTTTTTTCCTCAGCCGATTTTATTTTTCGGAAAATTGCATTATTTTAAAAAAATCCGAAAGAAAAAAATTCAAAACACCTACTTTAGTTTTTCAAGATTCTCTCGCCAACAATTGAATTGAATTTAACTTTTTATACAAATTTATGTTGCTACATTTACTAAATTAACTTACTAAAAGAAAACCGTAGAAAATCCTAAAAAAAATTCTCGATGAATTAAAATTACAAAAATAAAAAACGGTTGAAAATCTTCATAAACAATTTGAGTTTAAATTAATTGATGAACTCCTAAAAAACATATTTTTGAAGAATTAAAAAAAAACTAAAACAATAATAGTTTTAAACATAAAGCTTGTGATTTTAATGTTTATTTTTTGATAGCCCAATTTTTTTGTGTTGGGATATTTTTGAAGAGAACAACGAATAGTGCTGAATTTAGGGCATGGTAAATGAGTTCCAACTTTTTAATTGTATTTTGTTTAGTTTTTTTGCTTGTTTTGGAAAAAGCGTAAATAAAATAATAAAATAATAATTTTAATGAACAATGAACAAATTTCATTTCTAAAAATCTGGCTTAACGAATAAATTCAGCAAAAAACTAAAGCTTAAACTGAAAATTGAAACGCAAAATAAAGCATAAATGAAGGAATCCTTATAATTGGCTTCTATTAAGATAAAAAACATCCAAAAAGTTTGATAAAAATGTCTACTTTAAAATGATGAAAAAAATCTTTTAAATAATCTAAACTTATCAACAATTAAAGATAGAGTATATATTAAGCTAAACTGGAGAAACATAATCTTTAGTCAATTTCAAAATAAAATTTTCCAATTAAAAATATGTTTATCATAAAAGAAAGCAGATCAAGAATTCAAAGGGGAAACTGAAAGAAAAGACAAAAACAATGAAAAGTATTTTGGGTTCAGGATGGTTTTCCATTTGATCCTATCAAACTAAGTGATTAATTGGAATAATTGGTAATCCAAATCTGACGGTCTTTTAGGCTTAAATCCATAGAGAAAAAATGCAATCAGCCAGATTTGAAATTATTAAAATTAAATAGTATTAAATGGATTATCTTTTAATTCAGTCTGTTTAACGGATTTATTTTAAAAATACATTATTTGGAGAAGCTTCATTTTGTAACAATTATGGAAAAAAAACTTTTTTCAAAATTCTGATTTAAAAAACCTTTTTTTTCTAATTGAGCAATAATTTCAAATCTTTTGGCTGATTGACCTTAAAAAAATGGAGAATGTCCTTCTTCAATTCTAGCAATAAAAACAAAACATAAATTTATTCAGTTCAACATAAAAAATTCAAGCAGAAAATTGAAAAAGCTCAAACTAAATATTAATAACAAAACTTGGTTAAAAAGAGTCACTTAAGCAATAAATCATACTATTTTTACAATGAAGATTGATAAACAATAAATTTCAGTAGTTTTAAATCCAACCAGTAAAAAGAAATTAATAAAAACTATACAAAAAGGAAACAATCTCAATTTAAAACTGAAAAAAAAAAACGCTTTGGCATTTTTTTTTAATTCTATGTTAAAAAAGTATGTAAATAATATACATTAAAATATATAATAAATTAAATGTTAAAATATTATATTTTAGCATAAATAATTACTTAAAAAAAACCTAATATATTGTTTTCTTTATTGCAGCACGTACTGGCCGAGGATCAGGATCGTGAGAAGCGTCTGATAACGCCAGACGTGAAGTTCGGCTCGAAAAATGCCATTCTCGGATTCGTCTTTGGAGTAAGTTAACCATATCATATATTATCATGGTCCATATATAAAAACATATTTTTTTCTGTATCTTTCTAACTCGTTTTAACCCTAAATCTCTTTGTCATTCTGTCTGTCTTCTAAAATCGAAAAAAAATCACATTCGCCTAAAGCTTAGCGAGGAAACGGCTCGCCACAATCTATCCACAGTCGGTTTCTCCTCTAACAGCACTCACAAAAAATGTATATCTCTTATCCTCACACGCCACGCCTCGTTCTTAGAAAATCGATAGTTTCCTCGATGCCAAAACGCACTTCCTGAACACCCTGGACAAGCAGAACATCATCAAGAACAAGCAGCACAACATCGTGTCGCCACCATCGATTAACAGTTTCCAGGGACTCATTCAGGCTGTGATCTCCCCGAAGATCCAGGCGATTACATCAAAGATCACCGGCCTTAGTGGTGGACTCAGCGGTGGACTCGGCGGTGGTTTGGCCGGTGGATTCGGTGCGTCGGCTGGCGGTGGTGCCGGTGCTGATGGTAGCATTGGACTGGAAGCATCTGCTGGCGGTGGTGCCTCTGCTGGACTCGGTGGTATTCTGTCGTCCGTACTGAGGCTTTCCGGTCCGATTTTGTCGTCGTCGTCACAGTCGGCTGCCGGTGGCGGTGGACTCTCGCTGAGCGGTGGCATTTCGGCCGGTGCTGATGCACCCTACTAGATTACCCCTACTAGACTACCCATTCATCGCAGCACACACACACACACACACTCACACACACATCGAGAGAGCGAGACATAATATTTTCGATAAAGCATTTATTATAAATTATGTAAACGAACTCGATGTCGCACGTCCTTGAACCCTGCGCTCAAATTTCTAGATTGGCAAGAAAACCTTGGCCAAGCACTACCGCACTTTTCAAAATACAGATACACAAATTTATTGTCATTTCCAAGATAGAGAGAAAGAGAGCGTATAGCGTCGCTTTCGTTGTTAGATTTATATATACAAATATTTATCATTTTATGCCACTTAGAAACTTAGCCTAATCGAAAAAGCAAAAAAAAAAACGGTGATTAAGCCATGGGGATATTTTAATTAGCACTCTTCATTCATTATACATTCTTAAGTTGATTTAAAACCAATCTAACTAAGCCTACGATTTGCCAATATATTAGATAACACAAAAACAACCATTAATTCATGTACAGTGTCTGTAGCAAAATACTCATTTAACCATAAATACGAATATTATATAATTTTGTTGATTATTATATATTACTATAAATTACGGAAGACAAACAAAAACATAAAAATACACTTAATTGTTGTTAATAAGGGATTAGAATTTAGTAGTTTGTAAATTATATAAATGTAAACTGGTTGGCGCGCAGATAGAGAGAGAGAGACAGACGGCCGTCGCACTCTGTTCAGCAGCATCCAGAAAATCTGTTGTAAATATACTTTTATTGTAATTAAAAGAGAAAAAAAACTTTTGTAAGAAAATTAACATTGAGTCGTTTATGTTTTGATATGAGTGTGTCCCAGGAGTGCCTGTGGAGTGGCTGGGTCCGTGTGAGTGTGTGGTTGTGTGGAAATGCATGTGCTCGGTATTGCAGTGCTTTAAAAAATTGCATTTCAGATTTTTCAGAAACGATTTGCATTTTGCTAAAGTGATTGGCCAACAAAATGCTGCGCTGGCTGCTGTACACGCTACGTTTTAATGACTCGATGCAGGCAACCTTTCTAAAGCCAAGATTTGTGGATTTGTCCGCTTTTTTTGCGTTCGCTTCATCGATGTTTCTTAATACGCTGCTCTAAACTAAAAACTATAATAAATAGTTGAATTCATTTCAAGGCAAGTCGGTTCCGTTCGGTTCCGTTTAAATGCGCACACGACACGCGGACCGGTGCTCGGCACGCTCTATAGACGTTATATATTTAGATTCGTGGCTTAGATCCGATTTATAATCATAATTATGAATAGCAAAAAAATATATCAAGTTTTTGAACTTTGTGCCCAATTTTCCACGATCTCAGTTTAACCCCCCACCCTCCCTGCCGAGGCACACAAAATGAGAGCACATCAAGAGCAAATTTAGTACATAACATTTGTAGGTCTTTTTTCTATTTTTTTTCGATTTTAATTCACGGACTTATAAAACGATATTTACAAACATACGTATACATACGCTTTGCATACTAATTTACATATAACGTCATTCATACCTCATTCAAGTCGCTCACTCGATCACATAATACCTATTCTACCTGTACGCACACACACATTAAATTATCTCATATTTATTTTGATCTCGTTTTACGTTTGTTTTCTTTCTTTTTCGTATTGCAGACCAGCAAAAGCTCTGCACAGACGGCCTTGACCGGATCGCTGCCCACAACGCCGAGAGCTCCGCTGCAGACCACCACCGATGACACGCCCGACTTCGATCGGTCCAAGGTGTCGCTGGACATTCCCGACGAGCTGTTCGGCAGCTCGTTCTCGACGGTCACCAATGTCTCGAAGATCTTCGGAGAGCTGATTACGGTGAGCATTACTGTTATTGTGGTTCTTGTTGTGTGTGGTGATTTTCGAGCGGAAGCTCTCGCGATGAGTGTTGTCTGTTTTTAAGCTAAAGATTTCATTTCGAGCAGTTTTTCGAAAGCTCATTGTTTTGTGATAGTTGCACTTTTAAAAAGGTTTCTTTTCTCTAAAAGCTTTTATTTTTCTAAAAGCTTTTATTTTTCTATACTCTTTTTTACAAAAAGCTCTTGAGCCTACTACAAAAGCTCTTTGGAAAACTATCTACTACATTTATACAATTGTTTACTTTGTCCTAAAATTTGTTTTAAATTAAACAAGCTTTTTCGAACACAATCTTGCCATTTGATATAGTCGTGTTTTTCAGTGCACGATTAACTATAGTAAACAATTTAAGCATTTATTTTGCTGAACATATTTATGTTAGCGGTTAGTTTCATATTTAAATTTTAAAAATATTATCTTAGTATATGAATATACTATAATTGTTATCAGGGTAATTTTTCTCAGAAGAAATGTTCTCAGCACAATTCTTCTCATGCCAATTCCTCTAGTGCGATTCTTCTCTGTGAAATTCCTCACTATACTCTTATTCTGCCGATATTTCGTCACGGAGAAAATTCTTCTAAATAAAACATCTTCAGGAACAATTCTTCTTGCCGACAATTCAATTTTAAAAATTAAAGTAGTGTTTAGCCTAGTAAATTTGTTTTATTTTTAAGTTTTTTATAAGAAATGAAATTTTCGATAATTTTCGAGACGATTTATAGACGTATTCATAAAATTTTAAATAATATTTGATCATTTCGGGAGATTTCTGCAAAGCGGACAAATCAATATTTTTAGAAAATTGAAAATAGATTTTTCGGTGAGAAGAATTGTTGCTAAGATGAATAAATAAATAAATATTAATAGAAAAATACTCGAAAATATTTGAAAAATATTGCATTTTTCAAATAATAAATATATATTTAAATATATATGTTACATATAAATAAAACAATAAAACAGTAGAGTGAAGATGCAGGTGACCGCATTGTACTCGCACACCGGAGTGTAGTCGATGGGGACCGCTTATTATATCCATAGCTTTTGTAAATTACGATATTATCTAGATAAACAGAAGTCGTATTTTAATGAAAATGATATTGATATATTTTTGTAGACTATCGACTTTTCGCATAATTTAGTTTCAATTTATTGGTAGATATACTAGATACATTGAATCGTGAGTTTCTTTTAACTTTTAAGAGCTTTTCTCATTTTCGAAAATCTTTTGACTTTATCTTTACAACTTTAAGCTTTTTCGAAGATGGTTGCAGCTTGTAAGATAGTTGGCATCAAAATAAAGTAAATCAAATAGAGCTTTTGCTGAAAAAAAAAACCATTTCGTGTATTTATAATTGTGGCCAACTCTCGGAATATCTCTGAACTAATTGCGTTCTACATTTTTGTGAAAAGATCAATGCTTTTGGTTAATTATTAATCCTTAATCAGGTGTAAATTTTGTGTTAGGGAAAAATATTTCAATTTGATTTTGGATCTGAATTTCAGTTAGTTTACCTATATTTTTATACTTAAATCATATTAAATTATTTAATAATAACATAATATAAAAATAAGATTTTGGAAAAGTAAAATGTTCATAAAGATTAAATGCTTTTATGGTAACAAAGTTTAAATCACATTTTTTATACATAAAAACTACCATAACGCAGAATATCGCGGCACAAAATAAAACTACTGCCAAAATTAGGACGGAATCTAATTTACGATTAAAAAACACACTAATCCCTAATTTATCTAGTTTCTAATCCCAATTCAAAACTAATCGCAATACGTTTTCTTTATCCCCTAGAGCTCGGCGCGCCGCTACGCACAGTTCGTTCGCTTCCTGAAGCCAATGCTGGGCAAGCACCTGACCGTGGAGGGTTTCAATCCGCCACCGCCGAAGACCACCACCGAATCGAACTCGCTGTAAATCGGCTTGCGCAAAGCACTCAAAATACTAACGTTTTAGTAGAATATTAAAGAGGTGTTTAGTTAAATTATTAATTTGTGAAATCTTATAAAAACAAGAAATATATTTTTTGAGGGTTTATTTATTAACAAGAAAAATTGTTGATTTTTTTGTTTGATTTGTGAGTTTTGGTCTATGAGGAGATGATTTCTTAGTTTCCGGCACTGCACCATTTATATATAATAATTACGAACCAATCAAAGACACGATTATTGTGTGACGTCAGCCTTTGAACTACACTAATAAGCAGCAATTGAAATAACTGTAAAGCTTATCAAATAAATGTACACTGTTTGAACAGCTGTATACAGTACACATGCCCGGTGCGGAGAAGATAACGACAGTTATAT
>JAAAKO020084041.1:0-39961 GCA_010015015.2 Bolitophila cinerea | reverse complement strand
CTATTAGAATGAACTGCATAACGTGGATTCCATACAACTGATCCATATTCTAAATGTGATCTTACATGAGCACAATATAAACCAATATTGAAGTACTTTGAGCTAAGCTTCAGAGGCAGTGAATGGCTGTGCTGATGTTGGACATAGTCGTGCTGTTCGATTGCAGACAATACGGAGAAACATACGGAGAAATCTAATCACGTTCAACTAGTCTAAACTGTTGACAGGAACTACAAAATATATATCAAAATTTTAGTATCAGTCTGGTCCGGAGTTATAAAGTCCTGGGACCTGGACCACTTTTAGTGTTCACTCATGTGAGCAAAGTGACTAATGTTTGTGAAATTTATGTCATTCGGCAAAATGGTCTTTTAGCCCACATTGGCTAAATTACCCATTTGGGCCTTTCAATGGCTATTTGGTTAAACTATCATTCAGCTAAATTTGTCCATTCTAAATGCCCCTTTTGTCCAATTAATGGTTTTGACCATATATGGGCACCTCCTAATGAGAGGTAGGTGAAAATTTTATAGAATGCATTGTCATCGGCAACAAGTCAAGCCAAGTTTCAGCTCGATTGAAACTATATTATATAAACTATATTATATAAACTATATTGTATAAACTATATTATATAAACTATATTATATAAACTATATTATATAAACTTTATTATAGAGAATTTAAAAACACTTTTATTATGATCTGTTGTGAATTTTTTTGTGTATTTCGGTATTTGAAAATGTTGTATTTAAATATCTAACGATCACAAAAAACAATGAAAATATAATTTAAAACAAGAAAGAAGTTCAATCTACATATTAAAATAAATATATATTTGGGACACCCTGTAAAATTATTTTCTGTGTAAATTAAGTGAAAGTGGCCATTTCTTATTTTACTTTAATTACTATCTAATTAAAATAATTCGGATGTCGTCCTCGCTATTTAGGATAGTTAAATACCTATTTTTATGCTGGCTATGTATGGAAATTTTGAAAATGTTTATCTCATTTCAAAAATGATTTTTTTTTTACTATTTTTGACTATTTTGCTGATTTCTTATTCTTATTTCTTATTTTGACTAAAAAACTATTTTTGTATTTATTTTAAAATATAATTAACTATTTTAGTATCTAATTTATCATTATATTTTATTTTGTCAAAAACGACTACTAAAATAATAAAATGAATTTTATTTTTTATTATTATCACTAAATTATTTGTATTTTTATTTAAATTATTAACTATTTTTTATACTATTTTTGTATCTTTTTTTATAACTCTTTTTGTATTTATTTCATCATTTTTAATATGTAGATTGAACTTTTTTCCGACTACTGAAAATGGGAAACGTGTTTATGCATTAACTAGAAACAAGCTACGATATGATTAAAAAATGTGTAACAAAGGTTTTTTTATGAAAAACCCGGTTTAATAAAATTAAAAAAAATCTGGGATGGAAAAATGTTTTATACTAAGCTGTGTTCCAAAACTCAGTTCTGTAGGACGTAAGATTTGGGCCTAGATAATAAATGACACATGGACTGACAATGCGAGATGGTATCATCATATTAGCTACGCTGGTACAGAATCCTAAAACTAAAAAAAATTGGCCAAACCGAATTTAATTAATGATTGAAAATCCTAAATTGTATATTTTTGGGTATTATTCTTGAACTTTGTTACTTGTTGATATTTTATATGAGTACGGATTTTTGATAAGTAGGTTATATAATTATCTAAAAAAAAGCAATTTACAAAATCTGTATTGACAATATACCAAATGACAAAATATTGGAAAACCGAGAATCTCAAACCGACTAATCATAACCGTATATAACTGTTTTTCTGGAACAACTATATATATATATAGTTATTCATACTATTAACTCAAAAAAAACATATTTTAAGATTTCATAAAAAAACAAATATGGGCAATAATGAACTTTCCTGTTAATATTATCTTGATATCGAAAAAAGTGTGCCAAAATATATTTTGTGTCTTATAGGCCTTTTTTTGCTGTATGTATGTTTATAAGATTATCGTTTAGGACTATATAAATTTAAATTGTTATTTTGCAATTATTTCAAATATTGTATTAAAGTACAAATTGTTTTTGTTTTACATTTTATTCTTTTATGTTCAACGACAATTTTAAACTATGCAATAATATAATATAATATATAAAAATCAATATTATGTCTTACTTACTCAAACAATATGACTCCCATCCCCACCTGAAAAACCGCACTTGGTAAAGCTACCACAAAATGTCTCAAATGTCTTTGCCAGAAAGTGTCAAAGCTTCGGCATCGCCTCGTTTATACGCATAACCGCACCACTCATGCTAAAAATAACCATAAAACTGTCACCGTTGTGTTTGTGTTGTATATAAAGCGCGGGCGCTCTTGCTGCTGGCTCGTCCTATCCACGTCAGGACGCGTTCAAATGCAATATTCATGGAGAAGAGAAATCCATTTACCTATGCGATGAGCATTGCAAACGAAACGCTAATGTGTGTGTACATTTTACAGTATACACAGAACATAACGTATGTACAAGCGCAAATTATGGATGTATGAAATCATTAACAGGGAGCACAAAATAGTATTTAGTATTTAACTTATTTTAAAAGTAAAATATTATAATTATTTAAAAATAATTTTATTATATAATTTGAATTAGAAATAATATAAGAAAGATAAATTTACTGGCAAAAGTCAATTAAATATTAAAATGTGTTTACAAGTTTTTATTTAAATTTAACTTAAAATTGTCTTTAACATTTTCTTTTAAATATTAAAAAAAAATAAGTTTAAACTTTTTTCTGTATAGGATATGAATAATCCTGTACAAAACGTCTCCTGACGTGTGATAATTTAAAACATCTTTCACTTTGTTTTGTCGACGTATAAATAAAAATAAAAAGGGAAATGGGAATTTCTGAGTTCACACACAAGTCTATATCTATTAATATACATATACAAATGTTATATATATACTTACTTATACATACATAGTTTAAGAATACATGCATTCTGAAAGTTATGCACATACCATCTTATATAATAGTTACTACGTACGTATACTAATCTTGCTAGAACATTTACATGGTGATGTGTGAGTGTGTGCTCCACACATAAACTCAGACATTTCACATCGCAATCGATCTTGCCTTGTATGCTAAGATGGCAAATTGCTTTAATATATTAATATTTAATGTATATTACACGATATTACTATAAGCACATAAATACTTCAGCTCAGGTGCTTGAACTTGTGGCAATGGAATGAATGAATATATATTTAAAAGAGTATATATAATATAGTTTGTCTGTACTCTTAACTGCATACATTTTATGTATTCTTTGGTCACAATTCACAAAACATATTGGAGAACCAAAAAAAAACCAAACAATATCAATATAAATTGATTCAATGTGATAATCATTATCGTTATGTATACTTGGTTATGGGAACACACAAAAGAGACCCGAACCTAATCAGACGTGACGAATCGAATTAGTATACGAGTATGTTGTTTAGTTAGATGGAGACATGCTTGACTGATTGTATGTATATCACTTAATAATGAAAGTATATTGTGAATTAGATAATATTTATTTCGTGTGAATGAGTGAGTAAGTATACCTATTTACATCTATATACATAGAACGTGTAATAAACAACCACAAGAAAATGTTATACGATCAATTGAATTTGAGGTGATGCCAGTTGACATTAGATAAATGCATTTAATTGGGTTTAGTTTAGATCAAAAAGATAACAAAATTCAATCAATTTTTATTTGGAATGTCAATCTTTTAGAACTTTTTTGATTGGTATTTATTTAATTTTTGTACAATATGTACAATATTTAATAAAATCAAAATTAAAAAAGGGCTAAAATAAAATGTGCCCAAAACATTATTTTATTTTAGGAGCACATTCATTTTATTTTAGGTGCACTTTTTTGGGAGAGTGATTATTTTATGACCAAAGTTTAAGGTTTATTAGATATAATAATGACGGTAAATAACTTGTAATTAATGCATACACAACGCCAGAATTACATCTAATTTTATAATCATTCTAATTTTTTAAACCATTTCACGGTGACAGCAAAGTTTTGAGTTCATCGCCATATTAATTTAAAATTTCTTTATTGGATTTTTTTTGTTTGAGTTAATGACACAAAAACGTATGTGTAATAATTAATTTAGGCTCAAATATTTGAGCTTTTCGGATAAATTCAGAAACATTTGGAGGCTGAATGACAAAAATGACGAAAAATGGAATGTTGGTACTGTGGTGCGGTACTTATCATCCCGATTTAAGCAAAAACCTAAGTATTCAAAAGCCGAGTAAAAAAGAATTAAGAAAGTCAAAAAAGGCCAAGTAAAGAAACTTCTGTAATTGAAACCTTTCTAAATTATGCGCCATATGCTATCGTCAATTAAATTACAAATTATATTTCCATTTAAAAGCTACAAGATGAAGTACCGACATTTTTTTTATTAAAATCGATATATTAGTGACAACAAATTCGCTATCTTATTGTCTTTATTGTCTTATTGCTGCTTTTCAAATAAACCCAATTTAAAGAAATAATGACTCGTTACTCATAATCGGTTGAAATATAGGTACAGTATTTACCAGATAACTGCGGGCTTCTGATAAGGAAACTGTATTTTATGTGTTTTGCACTAAGCACCGGGTAGCACTGCATTCATTTATAAGATTTTTGTAAATCTTTGGAATTGCTGTAAAATGAAAGTTGCTGGACTACCGCATCATATTTTTTGATAGTTTTTTTGTGGACGTACCACTATTTTCTAAAAAAAACCTTTCCTACATTTGAAAATGTTTATTAGAAATAATTGGTTTTAGTCAGTAGGCATTTTTCGAATATAAGTTGCCTTTTCAATATCGTTTATAAGATATAAAGCTTTTAAGGTTACCGAAAGTACTTCGTTACAAATTTATTTTTTATAAATATGTTTTCTTATGAAGAAATCGTAATTTTTGATCCTACGTACGTTTTCAGATCTGAAATTTATAAAATTATCTCGCAGAGATGTCATAAAATGTCTTAAATATCATTGTTAATAAGGACAAGGGCTCTGATGAAATATTTGTTTCTGATGGAATGTACTAAAGCCTTCAGATCATTTAAAATATATCACATTTTAAAAACGTTATAATCACAGAGTATCGAATTTCGTAGGGATATAGTTTTTTGACTAATGACTAATTTAGTTGTGTTTATTAAAATAAATTATTTATATGATTTTTTTTTTATTTTTCTTCCACTTTATCAACACCTTATAAAAGTCTAAACAAAAAAAAAATAGATTATAGCATTTAAGTTTACATTTATTTATTGAGTATATTGAAAACTTTATAGTTTATATAATGCATTACTGTATATTTTATATATATATATACATATAAATTAGGCTGGAGCATAAATTTGTTAGTCAATTTCAAAATGCCTGGACGTGGAAATCAACATTTATTTTACCCATACAAGAATATGGCAATTAACATCTCTTTGCTAATCAAATTTGTTTTGATCTCCCAGACTTCACCGCAAGGATATATAGGATATGTAGCTATTGTTTGATTTTTTATGGCCATATTTTTGATTTTTGCGAGTTTTAAATAGACGTAGAGTAGAGACTAAAGATGAATTCACATTGGGCTGAAACTTTTAAAATATGTTATTTGTATCTAGAGTTGTGTTCAATAATTCTGGAGATGCAGGATCTAGTTTTAAAATATCCTGCTTTGGGACTCGGTATTACCGAAAAGATATTATAAAGAATTATCAAATAATCGAAAAAAGAAAAAACTATAGTCATTGTAATTTTTTTTCCGGATCAGTATTTTGATGACTTTTATTTCTATCCGCTTTTTTCATACAATTTTATTCGAAAAATTTTGGATTGCCAAATATTGTGATGTAATGTTAATATTTTTGTTTGAGCATTGCTAGATATACTTTTTGAGTTTGCCGTTCTTTGCTGAGTTAACAATATAATGACATTTATAGCAATTTTACGACAATTTCCCGAAAAACAAATCCTCAAATAACATTTCCCCGAATAGCAATTCATCGAACAACAATTCCCCGAATAACAATTCTTCGAAAAATACTTACCCGAAAAACAATTTCCCGAAAAATAGTATCCCGAAAAACAATTCCCCGAACAAATTCTCCGAACAATAATTTCATAACAATTTTAGTTATTTGAATAAGATTTAATGAAAGTTCGTTATAACGGTCTTTAAGAGAAACCATCACTTTATAAATATTGTAGTATTCAATTTAAAGATAATGACATGGGGCCAAAACTCACATTAAAATTTTAATAAAATTCTTTTTTTTTGCTAGTATTTTGCTCCAAACTTAAATCTTTCAAACACTCAAGGAAAAAGGGGAGGGGTTGTTGAACGACGCGATCTGAAAACTGATTCGTAGTCAGGGATTTTATTTCCTTCAATATTGGAAATAACTTTTTTTACGTCACTGCCCATAAACTTTACTTTAGCCAATACTTTAAAATAGCCATTATTCAAATGTTTATTAAAAAAACAATAACACACCACAAAAAATCAACATTTCCAAAAGATTGTTTTTAAAGCTACCCTAAAAAAAATATTTGGATTTCTCGAGAATTTCCGAAAAAAAAACTTGAGAACGGGATTTCCCGAATAGATAAATTTATTGATTACGGGATTCGGGAATAGAAAATCACAAGAATTTGTCGAGAATTCCAGTAGGAGAATACCCAACTGTATATCCATTTACCAATTTTCCAACCCCAGCCATACGCAAAATAAAAATTACAACACAACCACGCTCTACCCTAATAAATATACAGCACGATCACGTATTTTTATTATTCCATCTGTTGAATGCAAATATTGCATTTGCAAGCAATTGCAAATTATGCACTCTCAATTCATGAGCATTTTTTTTTTGCTGTTTGCCGACATGAATTAAAATATCGCATTTAACAGGCAATAAATTCTTGATTAGCAAGTGCAAAGTGCAAAGTGCACATTATTTGAATCGATGTTTTATAATAAATTGCATAATATTGTGGCAAGTGGAACTCGTTAAAGGGTGTACATTAAAAGTTTTACGATTGGATGAATGTGAGTCGTTTGATAATAGTACATTAGCAATTATTACGTTTAAATTTAATTTAAATATTTTAGTATCTTATAATTATTCTGCCTGATGATACATTTACTCCATTCAATTAGCTATGGAATCACGAAAAGTGTCAATCACTGGTGCTAACAACATCTTTGAAATTAATTTAAAAGTTTGATGTCAAAATATCTACAATTGAACGCTCGCAGCTAAAAGCTTTATGGTGTCACGACCAACGGCGGCGGTCACTGATAATATATAGAAAACATATATTATATATCTAGATATACACACGTATATTATATATACTATTTTTCTATTGTATTCACCTATACAAGTAAAGAAACTTATATCTACATATATACTTCATTTTGGCGATATCGAACGCAGAGAGTTTCTCGTCAAAAAGACTTTAGGTACGTTATCTAAAAACCCAAATACTCATTAAATGGCAATACATACGATTCGACGAGGACGGACGAGTCCATTGATCATATATATTTTATATAGAAAATCGTATATCGTATAAATGGGCGCAAGTAGACAAATGCCGCGCGCCGTCTATATCTTATATTACACATATTGTGTGTATATATTTACACTATTGTATTTTGTATATATGTATTGTATTTATATTTGGCATTACAATATCAATAGAATAATCATCGTCACAGAGTCGTGCTGTGAGCAAAATATACGATAAATGTATTGAGTATACACACAGAATTTTGTATATACCGCAGTTGGTTTTTGTACACATATATACGAATATATGCTCTATAGACTCAATTGCCAATGTGTGTGATCATCTTTGTCAGTCAGTCTTCGAAATAGGTGTGAATAACATCTGTGCAAGCGTGCGTAGTAATTAATAAGAAGTCGTGCGTGATCGTTTCGATATTAAAACCTATTATATTCAAGCTGGAACTCTTCTTTGGAGAAGCTTTATTTTATATACAAATCCACTTCGCAAGCGACGACCACGACATATTATTGTTATCTTTTGTGTGTTTGTGTGTGTACCAGGCACTTAAATACTTTCGCCGATACAAAAACAGAGAGTTCCGCGAATATACATGTAAAAGTATTGCCGATCTCGATATTTGCTAAGTGCTCGCGCCGTTACTGCTGGCTTCAGGATTAATGTGCCAGGAAACAATAAGACAAGTCTCTCGCTAGTAACCGTATAACGCGTCCATATTGCCCAACAAGTGCACGTTTATATATCGTATTTATAGTGTAAGTGAATATTATACATATATCTACATAATATATATTGTAAACATTTTAGCAACGTTATGGTTGTTTGTGCCTTACAAGGCCTCAGGCACTCGAGACCATTTCAAATTCAGTTTGTTAGCTCATCGTGCGCCCATCTCGAATTGCAAATTGTGTGTATTTGTATACTCACAGCCCACCCACACGCATACACTCATAATACATGTATAAATAAATATTCAATTAATAAATTGCGCAGTAAAGAAATCCATATTCATATTGTATACTTTCATACGTCTCAAATTTAAATGTGATGTTTTTTAAAGGCGAAATTAACGATTCCTTTTGTATCCTTGCAGAAACACAAAAACGACGTCGATTTCATCCGCTGCGGAATCTCCGTCGCATTTTCCGTCGTCGTACCGTGGCCCATGCCGATACCGTTTCGTCCATAAGTAGTACGGGCACGGATGACTACAACAGTACACACGGACGCAACTATTCACGACCAGTCGACATCCGAACCGGCACTGGTGCAGGATCAGGATCGACGACAACATCGAGATCGCATGCACAACACTTAAGCGGCAGTGTGTCGGCAACCGGAGCATTCTATGCCAAGAAGGAGAAGCGAGAGCATAGCGCAGACAGTGTGCGACGCGTGAATAAAGACGGAATTGCTGCAGGCGGTGATTTGGACCGCGAAATGACGGATTACCAGCGAAGCTTGAGCGAGGGACGACTGATTGATAGGTAAGTGTGCGCACAGACTTTTAATAATAAAATATTGTATTGCGAAGATTATTTTTAAGATAGATTAAATCACGTGATTTTTTCGGGTTTTCATTTAAGTTTTAAGTCAGTTAATTACGTTTAAGATAGGAGATCATTGACAGTATTTTCAATTAGCGCAAATGTTGTCAAAATACTTTGTAAAAACACTACGGACATATTTCTAATAGAAAAAGCATGCCTTGCATGAAGTTAGAATCAAAAACTATTTTTGAGAGTATCTGAAAGTTTCAATAAACTTTTATGTACTTTCATCCCAGAGATGTCAGCCGATCTTAGCAGTTTTTTGCTTGTTTTTTTTTTATTTAAAAACAATCAAAAACCGAAAAATAATTGTTCATGTTTTATTGTTTTATCCTATTTTATAATCATATAATTTTTTACCAAATTAGTGATTAAAAAAAAAGGATATATTTAAATCGATTTAATATAGTTTTTATGATTTGGCGGAATAAAAACCATGAAAAAATAACAACGGCTGATGCCTGGCAAATATTTATCAATTTCATTTTTTTTTCATTCAAATTATCAAAAAAATATTTTTAAAAAATGGCGGCATGAAATATACCCCAAAACATTTTCAGTATACATCAATAATCATGTGCTGCGCAAGCGCAGCACTCTTCTTTTATTTAACAAAACACAAGAGAAGAAGAGAGAAAATAGATTTGGGAGATTTTTACAAGGTATAGTTTGCCTGTCACCAAAAAATAGGGTGAAACATTCAACATATTTGGTCATTTCACATAACTTCAACCATCCATATGGCCAATAATTCTCAGATTTCTCTGAAATTTTGTCAGTTTGAGGGGTTTTTTAATTTAAGATACTAATTTAAAGAGTTTTCCGACTTTTTTACGGAGTTAAAAATATTTCAAAAAGAGTAAAATGCCCATAACTATGCCTAATATCAACCGATTTCAAAATTGGTAGTTTCGTTGGAAAGGTAAATCATTCTCCGGTTTATACAAAAAAACACATAAGGACAAAGACATTGAGTTGAGTACGCAAAAACACGTCCGCTCAACCCAGCTGCCAAAAACATGAAAACACATATACAAAAGAAAAAAACACAGTACAAATTGCTAATATTTTTTTGCAGTCTTAAACCTTTATAATTCTGAACGAGCCTTTACTTTTCTGCTGATTGGATTGTGATGATTTTGACCAAACTTTAACGCGTTGTCGTAGACAACGTTGAACAAAAGTTTGACAATGACAGGCAAAATATATCTTGTTAAAATCTTCCATAATCTCTTTTATGTTTTTGTTTAAAAAAAGAAGAGTATACTGCGCTTGCGCAAATGATTGTTGTTGTGTACTGAACAGCTTGGTTTAATGGCTGCAATTTGTAATTGGAATAAGGTGTCAGCGTCAACAAAAAGTTAACACTTTGACGACTAGTGAACCAAAAGACAATTGTGATACGTGATGATTGTCTA
The DNA here is from genome assembly GCA_010015015.2 of Bolitophila cinerea. NCBI lineage: Eukaryota > Metazoa > Arthropoda > Insecta > Diptera > Mycetophilidae > Bolitophila > Bolitophila cinerea. The sequence goes on along the minus strand of JAAAKO020084041.1, from coordinate 29,340 downwards.
GAATCCGCAGTGCTGAATTAACTTTCGTAATGCTGGCATATCTTTGAAAGCGTTGCAAAATTTTCAAAAAAATAAGAAGGGTTTCCCGCACCATCCGGACCCTTTTGAAGCAGCCATCAGAAAGTGCTGTTGATATTTTAATTCCTTGCCAATAAACATCACCTAAAACTAAAATTACCATTACATATAATATTTTTTGATTAAATTTCATACGTAAAATGTATATTAAAAATGTTCAATCTCTTTTTTGCCGATCAGGTTTATATTTATATCAATCTTGAGGACTGAAGTAAGCAATGTTCATGCAAAACGTCAATTTCGGAGGCTCTTTCGCCCCATTCTACTCTATGGCGTAAAAAGTAAACCCAGTAACTTATGGCACTTACGGTCACACACCAATTTATAGTACTTAATAAAAAAATGGAAACCGTTTTTTTTTTTTTTAAACTGAGGTGAAAACGTTACATGGGCATAGTTTCGTTCCAATAAATGACAATATCATAACATGTATCGACAATTTTTAACCACTTCGACTTATCCCATCTAGCTTAAACTAGACTTAATAAAATTAATGAATAAATAAAAAAAATTAATAAAAAACTGTAAACAAAAATAATAATAAAATTTAAAAAAAAATGTAATATATTTACTATTTTTTGGAAATTTTGGATTATAAAAATACATTTTACCTTTTCTTGTTTAATTCAATTTATTCAATTCATAAACATGGCTCCGACTTGGAGTTTACAAATTTTCGGTTTAACGGAAGACTCTGCCACTTTAACACGAATTATATATAAGTATGTGTAAAATTTAACACTAATTTAAAAATACGTGTAAAAGTGAGAGTGTTGTCAAAAAATCGTATATATGCACCATGGAGTGCCACAATTAACCGAGGAACAAAATCACGTATTAATATTAAATTAATTGTAATTGAAATTTTTCCATAAAGACGCAAATGACACAAATAATATTTTTCCCTTTTTAAGTTTATTAATGTGGTCACGCTATATTTCGCTCTTTTTGGCACGAATTTTCCATTGAACGCACAGTTTGATAGACTGATCCTTGGTGTTTATTTTACTGTCTTGAATCCATGTTTCGGCCACAGTTTTGAATCGAGGCCAAACGTTCTTTGAATGTATCCAAGCCCCAGTACCCCTGTCGGCCGAAAGTCACAACGCCAAATATATTTCTAAATATATTTTTTAAATCATTCAAATTTTTACTAAAAAACAATAAATTTAAAAATATTTCCGATATATTATACGATTTCTAAATGTTTTTTCGGTATAAAAATAATGAGTACAATAATGTGCAATCCTTTAATATATGAGGCGGTATAAAATTTATCCCTTCGACTTTAATCCCACTGACTTTCATGAATGTAGACTTTTGCACAACGGAATTTCTTGTTTAAAAAAAAAACAAATGCTTATGTACTATTCTTTTCAATGGTTGCCATGGATAAAAAGGCATGAAATTCAGTTGCAGGAAAGTCCGAAGTACAATAGAATATAGAATTTACAATTGAATTTGGGACCAAAGTCTGCGGGCTAAAATTCACATCCCCATATATGATCTTTTTCAATTTTTTCCAAAAAAAAGTCTTTTTTCAAATTTTAATTTATAAGCTTTTGGTCCAAATTGAGGAGGATTTTTTTTTTTTTTAAGTTTGTATGAAAAACATTTCTATTACTCTAATTGTTCATATTATGGCTTATACAATAAATTGTACAATATTTCCACCAAAAAAATCAAAATCTCCATAAAAATATATTTATTGTAACTAAAATGTATTCGTGGTAACAAACATTTTTTTAACAATCATTTATTTATAGTAACAAAAAATGGGAACATTTTTTTTAATTAAAAGGAACGATTTGAACCCTAAAATAAAAAATAACAGTATTATTATATTTTAGAGGTTCCCCTTTTAAGAAGGTTATTATGGTATTCATTTATTGCATGAAAAAATACTGACGTATCAAATATGATGGATTAGTTGTTAGTAAAACTTTTCTCCATCTCCGCTAAAATTTTTGTTAACATCGAAAAAAATCCGGGTAAAAAAATATATGTATTGTTTAAATGTTTAAGCAAAATGTTATTTATTTTTTGATATTTTTGTATTTAGCACAAAAAATTATAGTTTTTGTGTTAGGGATGTTTGACTCATTACTATTTATTTATTATCTGACCTAATAATAATGCGGATGTCATGATGCTTTATCAAACAAAACGTATGCTATATGCTTACGTATACGACTTTTTAATGATTAAAAGGCTTGAGTCAGAAAATATTGTTGTGTATTAACTATATACTATATCTATTTAAATATTTTAGAGTTTTACGTTAAAAAATGCCTAAATTCGCTAAAAATAATCAAATTTAGAGCGTTAATATAGACAATGTGCTAGCGTAAAATTTTAATTATAATTATTTTTAATATTTATTAATTTAAATCTTAGATTAAAGCAAATTTTTTTTAGGATTTTTTAAAAGTATATTGTAAATTATTTATTCATGACCCTATATTATTATTAAAAAATATTTGTATTTATATTTCAGTGAATACAGTCGAGATGCGTTATCACAATCTCACGACAGCGTGTTTTCGGAATCGGCAACCGCCAGTAGCCTTTCCAGCGTTCTTAAGGTAAGCTTAAATATACATATAACAATCTAAATTAAATCATAAATTATTAGTCATTATATCATTACACATTTTCCATTATCTGTGAAATTACATTACAAATTGTAAATTGAACTCATAACTCGACATCGACATTGTGCTACACAGAATGTAATTGTTCTGAGTTCTACTTTCGCAAAACGTTAAAAATCTTTAATTATAATCTAATTGTATAATGATATTAAATTATATTATTGCCTAAGAGCCACTCAATTGCAATATTTCTCAGTCGGCTATTTCAGGCAGAATCAAACAAAACACTATACGAAATAACTGCGTGGAAAATGAGTTTTTGAGCTGCAAAAATAAAACAGCTTTGGTTTTAAATAAATTCGGTTATGCATCGCAAAACCGTGACATACAGTAATTACCTCATTGGTTTTAATTTATACATTAAACATATATAATATTATGTATTATGTTTACGTATAATGTGATCTCATTATTATGTATATGTGTTTATTTGTTTAAGATCGTTGAGATTGAGCGATGGTTTTTTTTGATGTGTACCAATACATTTTAAAATCGGTCCATATAATTTCCGCCTGTTGCACGTGTATTATGTGAACCCATTTTAGCGAAGCGCCGCGCTTTTCCGCGCGGATAATCAATCAATTGTTTTTAATTGAGAAATTACTTTCACTCTCGATTTAATAAGTATATAGGTACATACCAGTGTTTTTAGTGTAATATATATATAGATTCACATAAGAGTATAATAAATATTTTACGTTTGCGTTTAATCTGAATACACGTTTTCATTCTACGTAAACGCTCATATGCTCCTCGATTTGCTCATATATATGAAAAGCTCGAAAAGTGTTATGCAAATTAATGTAATTTAATCGTGCGGCATAATTATATGCATATTATTATACCATTGCTTGCATACAAAACCGTGCGTATGAGTAATGTATACATGTTTTATGAATACATTGAATGTATATATTATTCTGTATTACTCGTATAAATACAAAATAATGTTCTGATAAATAAGTGTATATGTGTGCCCGCGTCTTTCTACATTTAATGTACTTTCGTATATATATACATATTATGTGCTCACACAAAGTGTACATTATGTATATACTATAAAGCTTTATACGTGAGTACGTAAATACATTATTTCAAAAAAAACGGCCGGTATTAAAGTTTCATGCGGTTCGAAAGACGAACTGGACTTGCTCGTGCGATAAACCAGTTTTTTGAAAATAGAATTGTGCAATCTATGTATTTGCTGATTTTTGCAGACGGAAGAGACAGCGAAAATAGGAAATTATAATATTATATATTAAAATGGCAAGCGCTGTGCGGCCGGCGCCAGTGATTTCTTGTATACGCGCTATAGATTTTTAGTGAAGATTTTAGAAAAGTCGTTATGTTAGATTGCATTTCTTGTTAGTGCGCATGATCAAGCGATTACTGCGGTATTTATTACCGATTAAAACTAAAGAATCTTTTAGAATTAGTCTATATGTAATGTCGCTTCATCTTGAGCTTTAAATTATGTTCATGATCATGCGCGAATAAATTTAGCTTTACGTTGTTGGACGGTGTGAGAATTATCTGGACATTTTTTTTTATTTCTGGTATAGAATCCTACGAATAAGTCGGTTGGGGTGTCTATCTTGTAAATCCATTTTTTTCCCAAATACTGCCTGAATTTATAGGATAAGAAAAGAAAGCCTTTGGATTTCACTTCCAAACAAAAGTTCTTTGCAGAACTTTTAGCAACACTTGCTACCATTCTCATGCTTTTGGCGAATTTTACGGCAATAGATTTCAAATACGACCTTTTCGACTGCTTGACTCCATTGTATAAACGTGCGCATATGTATACAGAAAAAAAGCATTTTTTTGTTAGAAATTTTATTCCAGAATACTACAAAATAAAAAGGGCAAAAAAAAAATTGTCCCAAAAAAACTACCCAAAATAAATAATAAATTTCACCAGTTTTTTTTTTTGAAACAACATATTTTTTTTGGTGACAAAAAATATTTTATTGTAACTAACATTTATTCATGGTAACAATATTTTTTATGGTAACAAAAAATATGATTTTAGGATTATATTTTTTTTAAAAGAAATGATTTATTTTAACCTTAATATGTATTAAATAAAATAAAGTGGATTGAATTTCTTTTCTCTCGGGGGACATGTCCCGAATTCCAACAAGCCCCCCCACTATGGATCCACCAATGCTTGTTTCACTTAAGCATCTAAGGTTATGTTGGGAGATGTAGCAAGTACAAATTCCTGATGAAAAAAACAAGTTTCGTGAACTTCGTCTTCAGATGGATATTAGACAATAAGGAGAGGTATTGTTGGAGAAAGTGACTTGCTTTTAACGCACTATTACCAATTAGTTCCAGTAAAATTTTTTTTTAAAGTTTTGAAGTCATATCTTGCGAGATAAAGTTTTACATTCTTATAAGATTTATACGGTGACCTTCCTGCTGTAATTTTAGGTTTATTTAACAAATACAGGACATTATTAGTATTAGTAACTATAGATATATAGCTTAATATTGCCCTATACTAAGGACATAAAAAATAATATTGAAAAAAAGGTTCCGCAAAATATACTCCATTTCCGCACAATGTGAACAAAGGAAACCTGTTGATCTAGATTTAGAATCTTGGTTTTAAAATACCTATATTTTTATACAATATTTATAATGCTTATCGCTCACAGCCGCTGCAATACGATACGTATACATACCTAACCATAAATGGACATATAGTATTATTATAACCTAGTTATAAAGCATACAAGTTGTATGTTCGTTCATACATACAGTATATGAATACGTCATATAAATGCGGTGTGATGTATTATTTATCGTTTGAAGTTATTATCATCAAATGAAGTGATTTTTAATAATTTTATAAGGGTTGAGCATGACATATAATGGTTACACGTTGAAAATAATTATTTTTTAGAAATCTTTATTGTACTTTTAGAGAAAGTTTTGCCCAATTTCTTCACGGTTTTGACGGTTTTCAGTTGAAAATTGTACTGAATTTTGACAGACCACTCAAACGAAAACATTCAAAGATTCTTTTCGGAGAGTAAAAACAAAATTTAGAGTCCAAACTATTTTTTAAAAATTGTGAATAAATGAAGCGGCATCGAAAACAGATTGAAAATTAGTTTTCAAGAAATCACTGTTTCAGTTCGTTTTAAATTGGAGATTTTTTATTTCAAAAACTTTTCATTTAAGACCTTTTTTAAGATTATATAACAGAATTTTAGTACAAAGGTTGAAATTTTAAACCAATTATACTGATAAATGTCTTTACTTGCAAAATTTCGGAGCAGTTAAAAAAATATTTTATGACACGGATTTCCCTCATTAGGTACCATTATTATCATGAAACTGGAAGAGTCTGTAAACATATATGAAGATAAACAAGCTATTACAATTCTATAACGAAAATGAAATGAAATGAATCGATTCAAACCGAGGTAGAGCTTTAAATGTTTCTGAAAAGTAGAAAAAGCAAAAAATTCGGACATCCTTTGGTAAAATCAGGATTTTTATACATTTTCAAATAAAAATATATTATGATAGTCAAATAAAGCTTATATGACTTTATGCCGCACCATTTTTGGGATCTTGTACTTATCAAATGTTATTTGAACATGTTTTTTAACTAACTAAAGTGATTCTAAGAAACTTTTTTAAAAAAACTAAACATTTTCAATTTATGGAAAGAGGGATATAAGTCCGCGATTTTTATTCCAATATTATAAGAGGGATATAAAAATTATGATGATCAAATAGAGGTTAAGACTTTATTTTTGACCCTTGTACTTAAAATATGGTTTGATTATTTTTACAGTTTTTGTAATTTATAAAAAAAAAATATTTGGTGGTGTTATTTGATTTGGTTTTTTCTAATAACTAAACTGCCTCTAAGAAATTTCTTCAAAAAATAACTATACATTTTGAATTTATGGAAGAGGGATTTAAATATGATGATGGAACCTTGATTGAATTTTGCAAAGTATTCTACGATCAAAAAATTAGCTTACCCCATAAATAGGGCGATACAGATGAAAATTAAACAAAAATATCTAATATAATATTTTAACTATTTTTAAAATGATATCATCTACGGATTCTTAAACTGATATCACACAATTGGCGCAACGCGCAATTTTTGGTGCAATTCAATAATAAAATAAATTTTAAAGCAAGTAAGCCGAAATATTTGTTATATAATATATAATTAGTAAAAATTAGATGTTTCCATTTTTAAGTTTTTTTTTTATTTTCTATTTTTATTTCTTTTTTAAACCTTTTTTATGATTTTTTCTAATTATGTATTGTTATTCTAAGGAATAAGCATTCTGTTCATTCTATTTACAGTAACAAAAACTTATTTTGAAAACCAAAATGCACACTCAAGCGTATTTTGTTAGAAGAAAACACACCTCAGCAGTGCATTCTTCTCACCAAATGTATGTGAGAAGAATGCACTTTTTTGGTGACATAAATTTCATTTTTTGAACTTGAAATAGTTTCCATACAATTTGGACGTGATAAGAATGTCACTTTAGTAGAATTCTACATACCTCAATTTCATTTATTTTCTATACATAATTATACAACTACATAAACTATCTAAATATTTTTATTTATCTCACCGAGTTTAAAACAAGTAACAGGATCGCGTAGTTATCGCGGTTTACGTTTAAAATGGACCATTTTAAGTGTTTTTTTGGGAATGTGAAGGGAAAGTTTCAAATAAAGCATACTATCGAGAAATTTCCCTTTTTGATAGGCCATTCATTGATCTTCTATAAAAATGTTAGCCGAAATATGCCATAAAATGACCACTGAAAAGAAATGCACGAATTCTGATTTATATAATATATAATCTAAAAAAAGTTATTGTATAAAATTCTCTGCAACGCTCTCTTTCCTTAAATGTGTATTTGCTTTTAATTATCTCCGTTTGCAATTAAAACTTTTTTTGCTAAGAAAGAATGAGATTAATACAATTTGTATCGGCTAGACAGAGAGATTATTCCGTAGGGTGTAAGTTCAAATGCCCAACGGCCTCTGGGATTTCCCAAAACGGCAGTCGTCCGTATAGCAGCTTTCATTTGTGATACATACATAGTTTAAATGTGCTATGTATACAATATATGTATTCGTGTATATAGTCTACTTCTCATGAATTGCAAAAATCACCTACATATACACCTTTTGATATTGATATACCTATATATAAAATAAACCTATACGAAAATCGCGCGACAATACCAATCACGTACAAGATCTGTGCCTAATTGAATAACGGGACTTGTGTACGGCCAAGTGGCAACATATTTATATTGAGTGGCACAATCTTATTATCTTATTTTATTATGTATGCCATGCGATGGCCAAACTATGTTCTTCGTATAATTATATTATAGTAATGTACTCTACTTGTGCATTATATATATATATATATATATATACGTATTTTAATTGTATTGGTGATTTGAGGATTATAAATACATATGTATGTATGTAATGTACTTGTATATAATATATATATTATATATGTTTATATATATTTATAACATAATGTGCATTGTTCACTAACTGTAACAGTTTCCATTAAATTATTTAATTAAATTTGAATTTGAAATAATTGTGCGCTACATGCCAAATTTTAATAGACGATAGACACTGATTTTGAGGATTATATGTTAGTTAGTAAATTTAGTTTGTTATCATTAGGACAACCAAAAATATGTATTAAATATTATAATAATGATGTTAGTAATATATATATATATATAAATATATATATATCAAATCAATTAAATTGAAATAAAGTTCCTATGTTAATGTATATGTATAAAACATATATTTTTTTATTTTAAGTAATAATTTTAGCTTTGTTGAGTATGTTTTGACAATTTATGAGCCAAATGATGGTTTCTAGTGCATATTTTTAGTGTTCCTGGGGATTACTAAAGGAAACAAAAATAATCTCAAAGATCATAATTAAAGACTCTAAAATTAAAAATATACTATGTTAACATATTGATTATTACAGTGAATCATGAATAAACCTTCAACGTTTCAGCGGTTCATTTTTTGTACAATTATAAATCAAGATCAAAAAAGCTACATTTCCTGTTTGTTATGCTGTTTTAAATGTTTTTGATGTATAATTTATATATGTTTTAGATTTTAGCTTTTAGGTCCTAATTTAAGATTTACTAGAGGAGTTTTCTCTAAAACCACTCAAAATGCAATTTCTTATCAAGTATTATCACAATAATTGTGAAATAAACAGGCTCCAACCCTTTGATATTGTTTTCAACATACACTTCTTACCGTAATTTTTTTAACACAGCATAAACAATAAAAGAAAGTGTGTCTAGGTTTTAGCTAATCCCAGCTACTTATTTTATTAAATAATCTATTTGCAAGAAACGAATGCATAATACATAATAATTACATCAAACTGTACTAAGTACTAAGAGCGTGCACTAAATGTACACTGTTACATTTTATAGAATATGTTGTAAAAAAACGTAATGTAACATCCAATTAACTCAAACATCACGGAATTTAAATATAATGGAATTGTATGTAGACTTGTAGACTTATAGACTGGTGTTTGTTAAAGTGTACATAAAATATATATGTATCTACTATGCAACTATGTGTAGTATAACTTATACACTTCCAGTTAAGTAATCTATTACATGCGCACGACGGCTCGGATTTCTTTTGTTGCCAACACTCAGTAAATGTAATTATTTCAAGTGTAATTGTCGATTTCTTTTCTGTGTTACATCCGTGCAAACGCAGAGAATTTGGATAGATTTTGTGTAGATCCATACATTTTTAATTTTCAATTTTTTAATTTTTAATTTATTTTTCGGTTATATAAAACTTTATATTTATATTCGATGCAATTCCACTTCATTGCACATTACCTTGAAATTGAAACTAACTAAAATAACACAATAAAAACTAGGTTGCTAATTCGATTGCACAAAAACTTGTCTTTTTGTGCACTCTAAACACTTATATATACTCGTATATATATATATATATATATATATATATTATAGTACATAGTTTTGTGATTATTTTTGAAACGATAATAAGCATTCTCATTGTCTACAGTCTACACCCGTATCAGCAACAAGTTGTTGTTGTTTTTTTGTCTGAACGCGTTCCGCTTGATATTACCGAACGCAAAAATTGTATCGGATACTCAAACACATGTATGCGCCGGATACGTGTTCCGGAAACGCAGCAGTGATAATAATTTCATTTGTAAATTATGTTACATCTGCGTCTATATAATTAGTTCAGTGTTTTTTAAGTTTTATTAAATTTTATCTTTATTATTTTGATTAAATATTTTTAAAATATTTTTTTTTAAATAACAGAAATAATATAAATGATTTGAATTTTCCAGGCTGAACTGGTGGATGCTTTGCGAAAACGTCGCACCAGACCAGATGCCTCCGACGAGGACTTGGGACTTCCACGCAGCCCGACAACGCCGCAGCGCAAGCAGCGTTCGATCATGAATCAGAGCGAGGGCTCCCTAAGTCTTCTGAGCATTGTAAGCTCAGATTTGGACGAAGAGACCTTTGGCGATTCAACCGGTGGCAACAGTGCACACAACTTTAGTTACACATCCAGCAAACTAACCTCATCCCTGGAAACATCAAGGTTTTCGGATGAGGTAGACTTGGATGCTTCCTTGACAACAGTCGGCTCTAGACTGAGTCACTTGGCTGCACACCACAAAATGGCAGTGCGTCCGAAAAAGAAGGGTCCCACGAGGTACCGCAAGCCGACTGATGTAAGTTCTGAACATCATTTTTAATTTGGTATTATGAAATTTAACCTAAAATTGTAATTATACAGGGAACCGCAATTCTGCCGTCAACACCAGAGGTTAATGAGGACTCTTTGAAAATCTCGAAGGTTGATTCCACAGGTACACATTTTAAATTTATTAAATACCATCATATATTTTCTAATATTACTTTATTTTATAGATTCTTCATTAAAACTCAAGTCACAGTCTTTGCCACCCGGAGTAAATCCCAAAATGATCGAGTTTCATTCGTCTGGATCGAAAACAACAAACACCACAAATAAAACCACAACCACCACTACCGCTACCGCAGTCGAGAAATCTTCTACGTCTGGTTCCAGCACTGTTATGTACGTTAATAAAACCTTGTCAAAGAGCTATGACTTTGAGCACCAGCAAACCGTCACTTCATCCACATTGGAGCGAATACCCGGTGAAGAAGGTTTCTTCAGGCGCCTGCTCAACAGAAGCACAAAGAAAAAGAAGAGCGCCGACGAGAGTGATGGCCACCCAGAGTTCATTGTAAACGTTCAGAAGACAAACGAAATCCAAAACCGAAATTTGGAAAATAAAACCGAAGTATCGGTGAACAAGAGTTTCATTAAATCCGAACAGGAACTCCATAAAACCGAAACACATCTCAGTCAAACACGTATTATTGCTGTTGATTCAAAGTCGTCGTCCATGTTGAACACGTACATAACAACCGATCCACAGGAATCTACGGTCAAACCTGCTTTACCCAAAACCGAGAAACCACGAAGCGGTGCTGCATCTCGTCAACGGGTTGTTCCGTTAGAAATTTCTGCATCTCCCGTTGTCGAAAAGAAACCAAAGTCTGTGCCAGAGACAATCATGATCAAGGCAGACCACGAAAAGCCTTCCGATAAACTGCCACCAAAATCGCCTAAGAAATCACCGTCGGAAAGTGTCGGTCGACCATTAGTGCATTCACCAAAACCAATCAATAAATTTGTGTTCACCGGCACGGCTAATCCGGCCGAAACCATACGCCCAGAAGAAGAATCCGTCACACAGTTGCGAGAAAATAGATACACCAAAGCGACACAGCATCGTAGTGATGAAATGCTGGTACCACGTTTCCGAAAACAGTCTACCGATGATACGGTGCACATTGTTTCGTCATCAACAACCGGTTGGTCTTCATCGGAAGCAAGCTGTGTACGCAACTCACGACTCTCTGGAATTCTATCAAAAATCGATTCCAAACAAGACCCAGAGTCTCCGCGACGCAAGGCAGTCGAGAAGTCCAAAAGCTTCCGTTTGTACACAGAAAATGCAAATCAGGACAATCTTAATCTATCCACAAATATGCCTAGTCTTCCGGATCTGTCAGGACCAAGAAATTTTGAGAAACCAACGTTTGTCAGTGTCAAACCCGAACATACGTCCAATATTATCGGTCGAACCCTTACAGCGGCCACAAGCAGTGAGCACAAGTTTGAAATTAACGATAACAATTTAATCAAGTCAAAGGATAATGAACACAATTTGCACAATTCAGGCATGTTCACAAAGAAGATCATTTTGACGTCTTCTCGTGCTCCAACCACAATAACATCTTCGGGTAGTCAGAACATAACACAGATCGAGGATAACATTGACAAAATTATGAAATCTTCATATGTCACAGTGCTTAAGAAGTCACCAGCTAATGACGCGTTTGAGTTGAAGAGCAAGAACAATGTGTCCGTAACGTCTATCACGTCTAAGGAAAGCAGTAGCAGCAACAGTAACAGTATTGAGAATGTTGCTGAGAACGTTACGCTACCTGTGATTGGCAGCAGTCCGTCTTTGCGTCGTATTATCCCAGAAATACAGAGTACTGCTACACCAACAAATACGGCAATAGTAAAAGTTCCAGAGTTCATGAAGATTCAATTGAACAGCATAAGTTCAACGCGACCAAAGAGTACCGTGGTGTTGTCTAAGATTTTAAAAGAAAATGATAAAGAACGCAGATTCAGCAATGAAAGTGTAGAGATTACAGAACAAAAGGCTCCGTCCTTAAGTGGTACCATCTCTGTAAACAGTATGACAATATCCAGTGAAAGTGTGGCCAGCCTCTCGCCAAAATCACCGGTCAAACGAATATTCGACCGAACATCTTCGTCTACCTCTATGACAGACATTACCAAGTCTCAGTCTGACACGCTACAAGACAATCAAGACAGTAGCATCATTATAGAACGACGCAAATCTGTGTCTGATGAAAAGTTAAAGTTTGAGAAGAAAATCGAAGAAATGAAGGCTGAACGAAAACGATCTGTCACCGATGATGGTAAAGTTGGATCTCGAAAATCATCGTTGGACGACGACAATGTTGTAGTGTTACGTAAAAAATCACTGTCACCGTCAAACAACAAAAAAGAGGACACACCCGAACTGATGAAAGTTTTTGCCAGACGTTCTCTCAAAATCAAGGACTCGGATGACTTTCAGGTGTACGATGAACCAGAGAAGACAAGTCCAAAATTGAAAACCACAAACGTTGACAGTGACAAAGAGAATCAGTCGTCGAGTGAGGAGAAGCTGGACAAACTGCCAAACGTTGAGATTATCATTCAGAATAAGACTGCTGCCAACAATACATCAATGAAAAACAAAGAAAACGACGAACACTCAAAGAAAGAAGGCTCCGATGGATTTCGGCGAAACATTATCACCACACCGAAGCCGTTCGTGATGCCGAACCGTTTTGGGAACGTTGCCAATTACCGTAACACCGCCACATTCTTAGAGATCCGAAAACAACTTGGAAACAACGTGTCTGCGACCTCGATTACAACTGCTACCACAACGTCTAACCCAATTGTTGCGACAGAGAAAAATAATAATATCGGTCAAATTGGTATAAACAATAACAATACTGTATGTAATAATAGCAACAACAATAGGCATACCATAAGCGGAAGTAATGTTGTGACCACTAAGTCGACCAAAGCAGAGATCAAGGATTCGGCAGAGTTTAAAGGCATCTTACAGCGTCGAGCTGAATGGGAGAAGCGCGCTCAAGAAACGTTCAAGTAAAATCATTATTTCATTTTTTAAATAATTATATAAAGCATTTATGTATAAATATTTAAAATTGTAAGTAAGTAAGTTTAAAGGACGTTTTTTGTTTATTTCTTACATATTTTACGCACAGAATATGAGAAGAACAATTCCTTTCAATTTTACACATGTCGGATTTATTTTTATGATAATATATTGTTTCCCGGAGACACAGATTTTGTAAATTGCACATATAGTTTGTTACACTAGAATGAAATATAGTTTAAAAATATATAAAAATAAATATAATGTCAAAGATTTTAAAAAGAAAACTGTTAAGCCTATATTTAGTATGTATACACATTTCAAGATATTTTAGAAGATGTTATAGAATATCTAGATAAAGACTCACCTTCGTTTTAATGCTACTGTTGTAGAGAACTAGTTGTTACATTCAAATATACACAAACACACACATATTTAAAAAGTAAATGTTTTAATTTTAATTGTGATAATTGTGTATTTGTAATTCATTTTCAAAAAAATATACACGATAGAACTAGAAATTATAAATTATATGTAAATGTTATTATATTATTAAATATATAAGATGTATATATACACAACACATACACACATATATACACGAATACATAATCTAAACAAAAATGAAGATTCGTTTTTTTTTCCGGAAGGATTCTAGGACGAGAAAGCTTTGTGCGCACACGATTTTTTAAAGCTGTTTTAATGTACTTAAAAAAATTGCATTTATTTACAATATTTTAATATCTTTCAAAAAATACACTTTTGTAGGGTTTTAAACTACTTCTTGGACTTCTTTTTGGAGGATTTATTTTTGTCATTCTTCTCAGCAGCAAGCAACTCGGATTTCTTTGGCATTAGCGGAGGTGGACCCAGCTCTAGGTCTGTGGGAAGTCCTCGGACCTCAAGGCCACCGTTAATCGCCGGTCGATAGTTACCCGAATGAATTGACGCCACATCTCCCGGAACGGGTGTCATACTCTGTGAGCTTCGTGCCTCCTCCTCGGCCATAGTCAGACCGATCGTGGCGCCGATTTTAGCGCTAGCCTGACGGAAACTATCGCTTAGCTTTACCTGAACTACATTAATGCACATAGACGTTAGGGCTAAACCGAAAACGAGATATATGATGCTGGTCATCATGTAGATGGGATGCTTCGGAACGTAATCACCGAATCCAATTGTAGACATTGAAATGAACACAAAGTAGCAAGACTCAAAAAAGGACCACTCCTCCCAGATCGAGTAAACAGCCGCACCACAAAAGATGTAAGCGAGTAATATGAAGAAAGCTAGAGAAATGGGAAGATTGAATTCATCGTCGATGTCCAACTCTGGTGGCATCGGTGTCGTTGGAGTTTCAGTGCTTGACGGAGGTGCCAGATGAGATTGCGGGGTACCAATTGATGCAGCCTGCTCTACGTCAGCTTCCTTCATCATCATGCTGGGCCTTCGGAAGGTTGCAAATTCGTAAGCTATATTCATACCGCGAAGCATTTCCTACATAGATTTTACGAATCGATTATTGGATTGCTACACAAAAACGAACTCTAGATCCGTACCTGAACTTGTGCCTGCTTTCGAACCTTTCTCAGGGATCCCGTGTAGTAAAGCCTCCGCACGTATGCCCACAAGAATTTAATGCCTCTGGTGAATAGTTTACCAAAATCAGCCAGCAAAATAAGGAACATCGGAATTCCAATGATGGCATACGCAATCGTAATGGCTCGTCCTGTATTGGTACTCGGATAAATGTGACCATATCCTGAAATTCAGAAAAAAATATGTTGTAATTACTTAAATGTAAAGTCTATGTTTTTTGTTTGTATATAAAAGTCTATGACAATAATGCAAATTCTACCGATCGTCGTAACCACAGTCATGCAGTAAATAATTCCGTTGATAAATGTCCAAGACTTCATGCCACTGTACGATGTCATGCCAGCCTCATGGGCAGCGTGCAATTCTTCCTCGAAATTGCGAAGTTTCTTGCGTGCCGCATTCTTCCAGTCATCTTCTCTAAGAAAAGTCAACATTTGCGACGTTTTTTTTGTTTGTTAGTTTATTATACACACATTTAATCAGTCATTCACAAAATAAACCTTAAATTATGACTGGTATGCCAGAGGTTGTCCACGAAGTCACGCTTGACGCGTCGCACGCCACACTTGTAGAAATTCTCAAAAGCTCCTTCCACAAATCGAAACACCATACCGCCCATTCCGCAAAATATGATAAGAATCAGTAAATCCGCGAAGCACTTGTTTCGCAAGAGCATTGTTTCACGCCATTCTTCACGATGGTCGGCCATCAGTTGACGCCACACCACACGGGTTTCCATGAAGAAGAACCTGGTCATGGATACCGTTTCATGTGTCTCTGAAGCATCCTTAATCGTGCAGATATCGATCGGGGCTTTTGAGTATTTTGCTAATTTTAATGCCTCCTTTGGTGCTACTTCTTTCTTGCCAAACCATCGTTTGAGCCAGCTCTTTTTCGTTGGAGGCACATCTGCCAAAATCACAGAAGCTGGTGACGCAGTCTCGATTTGAGTTGAAAAATCCTCGTCCAGATCATCAAAATCACCTTCACGAGACGAACTTGACATGGCCGTAGAAGATTCATAGTCATCAGCAATAGTGTCAGGACTCTCGGATGGCTGAACGGATGGTTCAAACAATTCCAAATGAATAGTTGGAATTTCTAGTGCTAGTTGCTCAATGGGCTGTGAATTTGTAATTGTATTCGTTGGAAGAATATTTAAATTCGATTGAACATCGTTGATTTTTTCAACGTGCATCGGCTTTTCTATGTCCTTATCTATCTTGGGACTATTTGGCCTGTGCGGAGTATCTAGCATACCGAGTACCTTATACATCTTTTCATGATCTTCCTTGGCCTTAATTTCCTCCGCAAGTCGCATTGATCTCTTTCGCTCAAAGTCTGCCAGACGAATAAATCGCATTTTGTCCATTTCACACTTTTCTAATTCAAACTTTTTCTTCTCCATCTCAAATTTCCTGCGTTCCTCTTCGAATTTTCGTAGATTTAATTCTAGTTTTGTTAACTCTTTGTTGTTGTTGTCAGTGGGTGTAATTTCTCGAACCGGTGCTGATTCTCGTTCGATATGACGTTTTGGAGAGTCGCGCATTGTTTCAAGCATTTCATCTTTTTGCCTAAAATAGAAGATATTAATTATCGTTCGTTGAATTCGGATTTAAGAGTATATCAAAATTACCTTGGTGATGAGAGACTCCGTTTTACCTGTCGCACTTGCAATGCAATGTCAGCACTCATCTCTTCGTACTCCTTGCGCGGCTGCGATTGACTTCGAACGGCAGAGTTTCCGCATCCCTTGTCCCTTCGACTCAGGATTTTACTTCGATGTGCACTCATGCCTGTCGACACAGATGTGCTCGTTGAGTGCGGACGCGTCTCCGACGCCCGATCAGCTGTACTACTGCTTTCGTCATCCGAATACTTTGGCTTGACACCACCCGATTTCGCTGACGGCTCTGGTGTTTTCTCTCGAAGCCTGGCTATTCTGCGACGCCTACGCACCACAATCGGTGCATCCGTATTTTCATTCATGCTCGATTAATACTTTACACAGAACTTGTATACTAAATTATAGTTATTTATTATCTCAATAGCTTAATCATTTTTTCGACACCAGAACACAATACAGGTCAGATAATCCAGCACTTTAAAATTTCTTCTTTTTACACTTTCATCGCCATGATGAGAAAAAGTCACTGTTTGCACTGAACGTAATCGTGTATCGAACATAATAATTTACTGTGGTAGCACAAAGTACGTCGAGTCCGTCGCGTCGTCAGTGGTATTCGCAGCGCGTTTATTTCTAGGAAAACTAAAATAGATCGAAAACCTGTTGAAAATTGTATTTTTAAGCCGTTGCGTTCGTTGCGCGCCGCGCGGAAAATGTGTAACATGTGTGGATGATCAATGAATTGGTTCGCGACTTGGATTAGATCATTGAGCTGTATTTTATATGGATTTTTGTTGATTTTTTTTTTTTCAAAATATCTTGTGGTTGTTTATGCCCGATTCCCTCAAAGCAGATCGCTGATATAGAACTTATATAGTTTCATGCACTAGATAAATAATATACTATAGAGTTATTTGCGCCATGAAGTTCCTTTTTTCCAATCTCTAGTAAAAAAACAACAGCAGTGTATGTTAGAATTAAATATACGAAAACATGGATTACTTGTTTTATGCTAGAATAGTGTGCTTGTTCTTATGACATCTTCTACAGCCTACAGCACCTTCTACCGCATTTTGGTATTGAAATATTATAAATTTCATAAATTCATATTTTTAAATAATGTAGTTTTACCAAAACAAACAAATAACTAATTTGCCTGTTGATTAATCGTTTTTTTATATGGGACCTTGACATCTCCGCTATACACATTTCGTCACAAGAATTAAGAACATGCGTAACTAGCGCCATCACATTATGAATATTGCGCCATTGTAATTTCTAGTTTATGACATCTCTGACGAAGCAATGCCACTATCGCCATATCTTTATGAATGAGCGGTTATGTCGGCCAAAGACTCCTTTTTGCCTTAGGATCCTACGCTCAATCGCTCGTGAGTACTGCAGTTTCCGATTTCCGAACCAAAATTCTCGTCCAGTGATCTATCTCTGGATAATATGGTTGTATGCTTTTGTTAAACGTTGCGTCATAGAAAAATGTTGTGTTTTTCTTGATATCATTGTCATGATTATGAGTAGTGATTGCTAAATTATCAGAAATCTAAAACCCGGTTTTTCGGTTCAAAAAAATTGAACAAAATCGGTTAACTAGTTTGTAACCGTTCTTTTACTTGTAACAACAAATCGTCAATTTTTCAAAACAAAAATAAAAAATTAACAAAAAATAAGGGATTTTGATATAATCAATTTTAAGACGATCCTATTCATTTGTTAGGCAACTTTCAAAAGTTTTATAAATTTTGCATCACTTTTGCTAACATAAATCCATTAAAACATCAATTTATAATTATACTTAAACGGGTTCAAATAATAGTTTTTGATTCAATGCTCTCATGTTAAAACAAGCAAAAACTAAGCAAAAACATGAACAAAAAGTATATAATCCGGTAATTTTTAATCGTTTACCCGGGTAATTATTTCCCTTAAAATGATTGGTTAACCAGTTTGGAATCACTAATTATGAATATAGTTCCATATCAAAATAAAAACTCATTCTTGAGTTGAAATGCTAATGATAAGCCATGGCTGATGATGAGCCATGGTAGAAATGTAAATACGTTATTGTCTGTGTACATTTAAAACATGCATTTAACACTAAAATATAGCTGATCGAATTTCCAATCAAAGTTGGTCTCAACTTGTTTTTGCCTATTTTAGGATTTGTTTTTTTTTTAGAATATTTTTGCATATTTTAGTAGTGCATACATATTCAAGACATTTGCCTATTTAAACTTTTTTATTTCCTAACTTTTATAATATTTTTTTTAAATATATTTGAAATAAAATTATACTTATCTAAATATGTCACCAAATCAAATCATAACTTGAAATAAGATTTTTTTAAGATTTTTTTATTGCGCACATTCAATTACACGTACATTTTTTTTGTTTGTGACAATATTTCTTTTGATGCAATAATTCATTTATTTATTTTTTTGACATATGTTTTAAGGTAACAATATTTTTTCTTTGTAACAAAAATGCATTCTTTGCACAAACGGTACGATTTATTTTAGCCCTGCTGGAAATTTATGTATAAAATTTGAAGTATAATTGAATTAGATTTAAATTATATTTTATTATAAAAAAATATATATTATATTCATATTTTTGCTACATATTCGAATTGTTTGTATTTTAGTATTTTCTATTTTTCTGTGTCGGACATAATTTAAGGTGATTTATCATAGCAAATTGTCAAAAAAAAAATTCAAAGGTCATAAGCTGGATTTAGACTATTGCAAGAACGTGCAATATGTTGTCAATTACCGTGTAATGATATTGAAAACATCATTGTCATCATTGCAACCGCAGTGTAAACGAGTTGCATTGCGACATTGACCGAAGAGTTGCAATGAAAAAAAGTATGAACATGCTGTCAATATTATTGCAACACAATCTATTGCTGCTTTTTGTATATGATTTACAGCTATTCCCAAAGGGCTTTAGATGACTACCAAAATATTTTACTGGATAGCCATCAACTTTTTTGTCTAGTGAGAAAGTTATTTTACAGCATGGCAACAACTATTTATAACTACTCTCCAAAATAATCTAAAAATGGCTTCGGACGACTTTCAAATTATTTTTATTTAATAGAAAACAATAAATAACTAGAAATGGCAACCTCAACTTTTTTTTGTTTGATAAGAAAGTTATTTTACAGGATGGCAATAACAATTTTTGGATGGGTCCCAAATTTATCCCCAAATGGCGACTTCCAAATTATTTTTATTGAATAACAAACGATAAATAATTAGAAATGCTGATCTCAACTTTATTGGTTTGATCAGGAAGTTTTTTAGAAAAATACGGAAATTTTAACACATCCAAGAACGTTTTTATTGTAATGCAATTTTTAATAAGTTTTAATGCAATTAAATGAAAATAGTGTAAACGAGTTGCAATATTATTGAGAGCAGAACTTGCAATGAAAAGCGTGCAATCATTGACCGCCAGTTTTTGACAGTAATATTGCACTTAAATGTGCGATTGCCACAATTGACGGTCATTGACGACATTGATCATTGCGTTTTCGTGCAATTTGACTATTGCACGAACGTGCAATGATCAATGTCTCAATGACCGACAATCCAGCTATAGGATACTATTCCAGGTCTCTAGGTTGTTATTAACAATGATTATTTTCCAAAGGAAATATTCAAATTAGGTTAATTTTAAAACAAATTGATGTTAGACAAATAGTTTTAAACCAATTATTTTAGTTAATTAATTAATTAGACACATTTTTAAGTAACATTTCCAAATATTGTAATATTATAATATATAACAAATGAACTTTATTTTATCCGTCTAAAAAAATCATGTAAACACTTTGAAAATTGTTATATGTATTATGTATACACATAAATATATAAATGTATATAATATAGATACTATTTTCTGAAAACAGTGGGATATCAATCTCAATCACCGGATATTCAACTAATTCCTGTGTTTGTACATTGCGTACTGAAATCTATCTTTTAGCTATAGTTTTTTAGATCAAACTCAACCGCACACACCACTAAACAAACCCACATACACACACTCTACAGTTTATAGTATATACGAGTATATATGATTTCGATGATTTTGTTTCTTTAAGATCAATGAAATATCGCACTAAATGCGAGACGCGAGAGTACATCATCCTCTAATATATTTGCTTGTGTAGTATAAACGGAAAACCAAACAAGTTGCGCGCGAAGACATACACTTATACATACACAATTATTTGCGTATACTACTTACTAATACTAGTATATAGACTTGCACTCTCGCTCATAGTCGATTAAAGCGTTCATAAATAAATAAAAATATCTGTGTGTGTGGTGATCTTTAAAAGACTGGATTCAAATCTCATGCAAATAAATAAAAAAAGTGTGCGTATCGATGAATATGCGGCGGCATGAAATAGACCCCAAAACAAACTGAATATTTTCGCTTTTAATAAATATAACATATATTATTTTTGTATATTAATATGAGTAAGACATTTGAAATAACAATGTGGTACCTAATGTCGGGTCACATTTTGAGCAAAAAAATATATAAAATAAAAACTTGATAAGTTAATAAATAGCAGTACAATAGAAATAAATAATAGGTATTATGAATAAAAAAGCTTCAAGATCTTGAAGAACAATTCTACGATTTATTGTAGTATTGTAATCAAATGTCTGTACCTCCAAACAGAAGAGCTCTAAATCATAAGTATAACAATATTAAATAAAAGGTAGATAAACATGTTTGGCGAAGGGAGGAGCGATTTAATAGAATAATTTATTATATATATTTTTTTTAACACTATATACAACATTGAATTGAAACAAATGTTACCTCGTAGATATTAAGGCTCAAATCAAAATATAAATGCTAAAAATTTTCTATGGAAAAAAATAATAAAAAAAATTGAAAGAGTAAAAGAGTGAATACAGATGAATGTCCAAATACTCCTAGATCCGACAAGATTGGATGCTGGTAACAAATATTACTTTAAAAGGAGGCTGTAGACCACTTTCTGATTAAATCTTCAAATATGTTAAAACACCTAAGAGTCTTCAACATCAGAGGCTGTTCAATATGTCCCAGCTAAACATCGATTTATTTCTGAGAAATAAGGGTATTAGCATAAAACTATCGAGAAAATTTCCTAAGATCATGGGCAAAGTATCACCCGGTATCACTCAGAAATATAGTTAAACAAAAATAATGGTGATAGCTACTACACCAGGAAAAACCTTTAAGTACGGTAAGAAAAGGAGTAGAAACAGCAAAAAATATACGTCCTAAATACAGTAAATATTTCCCTTTTTGCTGCTAAAACCGTAATGCTTAAAAAATATCATTAGGACAAATTTCCAGGTTAAAGAATACTAACGTCTTTTATATATTCAATCATCATCTATTTTGCAGATAGAAAAATCTATTGCCTAAATTTATTTTACAGGATTCTCTTTAAACATGACACGTTAGGAGGGAATGTGAATTTCACCCCGCGGACTTTAATCCTAATTAAATTTTGAATTGTATATTCTGTTGTATATTTTTTTATCCATGGCAACCATTGAAAATAATAGTAGGTATGGATTTAAAAAATCCCGCTGCGCTTTCATTAAAAAAGGAATGAAAGGGCGGCATGAAATAGACCCCAAAACATTTTCAGTATACAACAAAACCATCAAAAAAACCTTTTCTGATCATTGTTAATTGTGATCAGGAGTTACAAACAGATTCAAGGCAGACAAATTGAATGATTTGAAAAGTTCATAATGATGTATAAAGGTAATTTTCTGAAGATATCGCAGCAAGAAATTGTTATTTAAAACATAAATATAAATGTAATTTAAAATTATCTTACATTTCAATTACTAAATGATGTCTATACGAAACATTTAAAATATATTGTTTGACCGCAGGCGAAGAGGGGCCCGAACTTTGTACCCTTGGGCCCGGATTTTTGCTCTACTGGTCCTGGGTATAGGTGTTTATTTTTTGGTGATTGTTTTCCAATTATAACAACAACAAAATGTATAGCAGGTGAAAGAGATTGCTTCGTCTGGTGGGTCCGGACGGTTGCGAGCTTTATATTGTATTAATGGTTTGACACATAATCAGTAAGTTTTACATTTCATATTATGAATTATTATTATGATTAAATATGACCTCAGACAGTCCTCATGGCTTTGGAAACATATCGGATAACATCCCGTACAGTTCCAAGAATGCCTCAACCTACTAAAAGAAATATCAACCAAACAAAACGTTGAGATAATATAGGTATCAGGTCACTCGGACATATCTGCAAATTAGGAAGCAGACGAGTTGTCTGCAGTTGGATCAAATATGGACATGTTTTTAGAGCCGTCACTACAATTCACACAACAATTCGTGCGGAAGTTAGACAAGCAGGAAAAAAATTATTGGTTGCTCTTTGGGAAGAATCTGCAAAATACCGACAATCAAAACACTTCATCAGCAGTCCAGATCGTCAGGTATCGAGATACCTACTTTAAAAGCAGCCGACATAGGTGCAGAACGCTGACTGACCTTCTAACCTTTAACGGTTCATTGCCCAAACGAGCATATCCACACAATATGAGTTAAGAACTCACCGCTTTTCATATGTGAATGTCCGTGCCTTTTAGGTATAAGATTGTCTACACTAGGAGGTGTTATCCTGAGCCCAGACAATTTGATTTCTCTAAAACTGATAGATATTTCGAGCTTTATAAAAACAATTAAATGGTTAGATATAGAATAAGCTAAAGAAAATCAATATCGGAGGAGCACAATGGGTTCGGACTCTGGACTGAGACCGGTGTGCGTCGGTCCCATATGGGACGTTACTCCAACAAGTAATCTAATTTAATGTAATATGACCTCAAAAATACTAAATATGACCAAAAGGGCAAAGGCTTGACCAAATATACCCATAAGTATAGCTATCGGACATTTCCAAGGGTTGTTTTTTAATGAAATATTCAAAAAGATGTTGGATGTAGGATAGAATACTATTCCAGAGTTCTAGCTTGTGTATGCATTGGCATACTTTTGGTTAACATGATTTGAATGTAGGAGGAAAATAATAACTTTATTTGGGCAGGAGAATGATAACAAATAATGCGGTATAATTGAAATATGGATTTAGGAATCGCCTGCCAGACCACGTAAACATTATAGATGTAAGCTACAAGTTATGGCATTAACTAAACTTTATTTCACACCTCCGAAAAACGCAACAATCTTGAGAAGGCTCAAGTATAACTCAACACAACCCAATATTTACAGATGATATCCAAAAAAACGTGTTTGTATATTCTGAAAAGTGGTCTCATAAAGAACACCAAATAACACAAACGGTTTAAATTATGTCCCATACTTTAAATGCATTTTACCGCAACCTGCGAGATGAAGAAAACAAAAACACTCTCAGCAACTGTTGACAAAGTTGTTACATAGAAAATCATCTGAGAGTGTCGTAAAAATAACCTACACCGCATACACAAATCTCATATACACATGCTTTGAATTCTCCGAAATGTTTGTATTAAAAATAACCTGTAAATAAAAGCGGCGTGTCCGCGGGAAATTTTAGAGAGTCTCAACACATCTCCTTTGTGTGACAAAAATTAATACGAAAATAACGGCACAATACAGCACTTTTTCCGAAAAAGCGGAGTCACTTAATTTTAAAAAAATCATAAATTTCAGCGCTAATTTTCCGATATATGTATTTCTTTTTGAACTTAATACATTTACGAGTTTTCAAGTGTGTATATTTTCTTGACAGATTGCAATACATATATTATCTTAAATTGTATGTACAATTTATGATTTCTTGAACTTTGTGAACTTCGGACGGTAACAGTAAGATTTTCAATAAGAAATATGGTAATGTTTATTTTTATCCGAGTTTTGAAAATATTAAGCATTACGCCCACACTTTATAAAAGTTTGCGAAAAATGTCATCATCTGCGGGATTTAGAAATTGTAAGTTAACCTCTCTTGGAAACTAAAACATTTAAATTGAAATATTTTAAATATGTATACACAATTGCAGAGTTGAGAATGAGAAAATTTTATACAGTATTTTAAGTCTACATCAAAGCCAAACTCAACACACTCTTATATACTCATCTAATCACAAATCACCGACGCGACGCACGCAAAAAGAAGACTATTTTAAGACTATCCATTTAACGCCGTCCCGAGACGAGAAAGAACCTTCATCAACATTAAAATATCTGCATCTTTCGTGGTCATAACTCAGAAATGCGACTAGCGAAACTTCTGGACACTTAGTTTCAGTCGTAAATGTTTTGATATTTTATGGCAAAGCAACTGTTCATTCGTCGTGCGGGCGTGTGTCGGGAAAATAGTTATAACGTGGCGACAACGGAGCGTGGCCGGTACGCCCGCCCGCCCGGTATTATCAATTTAGAATGCACATACAATAATCTCCATTAGTGTAGATGTCAGCTATAAGAAAGTGCTTTAATTTACTATATGAACAAGTATATTTTCACGTATAGAAAAAATATAGTGTATACGTTAAACATTATATACCTTATTTACTTCAGGATTTACAAATACATAATGTAATTCATGAATTTTCCGAGAGAAAATGAAAATTTGGCAGTATGACAGTGACTTTACACGCCACTCATCGTTGCGCTCATTCACTTATATTTGGACATTCCTAGAAATTAAGCGTGTATTCCGTAATTAGGCTAAGTGTAAAAAAAAATCTGTAGTTCAACGCCATTTTATCTATACCTAATTATTATTATTTATTTATTAAATTTAGTCAATAAAATAAAACTAAAAAAATGTCAATAGATAAAAAAGGAATATTAAATTCCTACACACAGGTTCAAACAACAAACGTTCATAAATAGAATTCATAAAAATGCGTCAAACCTAAATTTAACTCCGATTCTAAATTTAATATTTTATGATGAACTTATAAATAACCACAGTGTTTTGACTACGCGGTTACCTTTGAGAATGTCATTTTAGTGTAAAATTCGTATTTTAGTGTATTTTAAAGAGTATCTTCTGCATTAAAAAATAATCACGGAAAAGCGGTGAAAAATTTATAAAGCATTTAAATTCATTCTTACCTATAGTCGTATAAATGGTGCCACAGTAAAACATTGCATTCCAGAAGCTCCATGTCTGCGTCTTTATGCTCTGGTCCTGGTCAAAGTAGCCGCTCTTGAAGGCGCTGGTCAGAGACTTGATGAACGGTTGCAGTTCCTTGTCGACGGCACCCTGCCATTCAACGAGATCCTGAATTCATATTTTTAAACGTATTACTCATTATGGTCCCTAAGTGCTTTCCTCTCTGACTTACGTTCTGTAATTTCTTGTTTTGTGCCAAGGTGTGGAGTTGCGCTGTAAAGTCATATTTTAGAGTGCGTATGTCCTCCATGGCCTTCTGCTGCGGTGGACCTGGCATATTAGATCCAAATGTAGTACATATACATATAGGTACAATATAAAATAAAAAGCATTTGATAAAATTTCTCAATAAGCAGTCATCTATAATCGCAATTCTATATTTATTCCTTTCTAACATTCGAGATCTATATTTAAAATCTAGCATCTGACCGGAAATGTCAATATAAATAAATATATATATACCAATTTTATGCAATACAACAACACATTCGATAGTTTATCTCTATATGTATACATTTGAATTAGTATATATCCAAAATTGATCTAAATATAAAATACATATAAAGCTCTTCGAATGCTTTAAAATCAACTTTCGAAAAAACTGCTGGCAACGCAAATTTTTCTGTGTGTTCTTGCATACAATTAGTAGATTTGTTCTAAATTTTAATATGAAATTTCTGATTTTCCTGATATATATATTATAAATTATGATTTCTTTTGCAAATAAAAAAATATTCAAAAGGAAGAATAAGTATGAAATAACTATACAAAAATGGGCATTTTAACTGAGATATACGCACTAAATCCTTTGTCGAAACTGGGTTGAAAGTTGACCTAGTCCAATCGAGTGATTTTTGTGATTTGCCAAAATTTGACGGGTGTAAGAAAACTCATTTGATTCGACTCGATCGATCTTAGCACTACTAGCCACTCTAATTTGTTCTAGCAGTATCGAGAGGTTTTATTTAGCATATGAGGCCTCTTAAAGAATATACCATTTTTTGAAAGTACAAAATTCGTTTTTTTTATATTGTATAATTTTATTTAGGAAACTTTGAATAACGAAATTTTGATTTCGACGTAGCGCAATCGGTTTACAAAGTCAAGAATAGGAAAAAAATCAATTTTGTAAAGAATAATTTAGAAAAACATAATTTATAAAAAAATATTTATAAATACAAAATTTGTTAAACAGAATAGAAAAACATCCCACAGTTAATCTTTTCTATTCTAGAATTGCAAGAGTAGAGCGGATATTTGTCATTTCTACTCTAGTATAGTATACATAGGTACTCGTATATTTTCTTCTGTACTATAACGCACGAGTAGTATATACAACTCACTAGACATCCAGATTTCACATTTACCGAGCCATAATAGAACTTACTCACTAAGATCGGGACACACTCTTGGAAACTTATATTGACTCTGGAAATCCTGCCTGAAGAACATTGAACTCTTAACCTGATCGATAAACAACTGCGTTGAATGGTTAGTAAATTATTTTTTTAAAGACAATATTTTTTTTCTATTTTATAAAACTAATGTTTCGATCAAAAAAACACACTTTTTCACACACTGTTTGGTAAAAATACCTTTTTTGATCCACAATTTGGTAAACTGGATCGTACTTTAAAACTTATAAACCGACATCCGGGGCTAAGTTTCAGTGTTCGCTTACGAGAGCATAGTAAGCGATGAGAGACGATTTGTTTGTTTAATGTAGGATTGCAAATAAGTGAACACTGAAAGTGGCAATTTATTATTGATTTCAAAGAAGGGTCCAGATTTGATTGCTCCTTTCAACAATAAAAAATCTTCTGTCCAAAATTATATATCAATTAACAGGTGCCATAAAATCCACCTATCGTAGGCTTAAAAAAAAGTTCAATTACCAATAAATAAAAAATAAATAAATGTTTTTTATATATAAGAGAATAAGACAAACAATCTCTGGGTTTTTATACTTCCCCAGAAGATCTATTATATGTTTTTTTTACTTGCAATCCTATTATTATTTTCGTTTTTAATAATAATATTTTTTTATCTTAAATACTTACTACCTTTTTGTATATATATACAGGTTTTTCAAAAAATGTCGCCTAAGGGCGGATCATTCACGAAAACTTCTTTAGTTTTTTCCATTGTATCATATTAAAATTTGTTTGTTTGTTTCGTATTAATTTGTAGGTAATACTGGAAACCAAATCCCACACCGAGACAAAATCCTGGCTACGGCCTTGCCTATACCCTTACTTTAATTGTGCACAGTTAATTTAAGTATTTTACAAAGATTTACTGATATTATGTGAATGTGACTGCCATTTAGATCTTGATCTGTATTTAGATTTCTGTTTATTTTCTTATTTTGTATCCGTACATTTTGTTTATTCATACCATTTACATTATTCATCTCTCTAAGGGACATATTGCTGAACTATATAGCTCATATTCAGACGTTATTGGACGGTACGACTAAGTATAAATACTTTAATAAGAATAATAAATAACAAAAAATTGTGCATGGCTAAAACGTTGCCATAAATTAAAATCATTGTAAATTTGTAAATTTCAGTATAAGAGTTTGAACTGAGTTTAACTAACAAAAAACAACGCGGAAAACAACTTTAATTAGGGACTGAGATCGAAAAAAAAATTCTAACTTTAAATTGGCCTAACTTTGAAAGCCCTTATTCAATTAAAAAAATTCAAACAGTTTTCAAAACCAAATTTAATTTCTGATTAAATAAGTGAACACAAATAACTTGATTATATTTGTTTGTAGAAATCTGCCAGCTTCTCCGGTAACCCTGCCATTCATTAGCGCCTTTATGTTGGCTTCTGAGACCTTCTTGCTGACTACATTTCATTTATTTCTGAAATTATTCTCGTTTTTGGCTTCCTTCTTTGTTTCCTTCTATTATGTTTTGGTCAGAGCCCAATATCTCTCAACAGGTCGAAACTCTTGATAATTTGATGGGTTGGCTTCCTTTGCTGTAGTAGCAAGAGTAGCAAAAGTATACCTATAGTTCAGGCCAAAAGAAAGTATAAATTCTGTGTTTTCTAATAAATGGCAGCAATCTTTTCTGGAGGCACTCTTTCACATAAATTTGCTACGTAACTCTGACTTCTTAGCCCACAAGTGCAAATCGCTTGCCACACAACTTTGACTTTTGTTTTGTTCTAAATTGTTTCTCAACTTTTTCTCGTTCTTTTGCGGTATAATACTCCTGACCTGGCAATTGGAAGAATCTTGACAATACATAAGTTTCATCGTCCATAACACAGC
>JAAAKO020083930.1:0-22739 GCA_010015015.2 Bolitophila cinerea | reverse complement strand
GTTTGTGCGACCATTTGTCTATATGTGTCTTAAACATATGCTTACACATCTCCAGTGCGCTCGAACGCACACTTTTATTTTTTTTATTTTTTTCGGCTGACCTGGATCCAATTACTGTACATAAAGTCCTTTTGCAAAGCTGTAAAGTCTCGCCACTTTGCATTGTCATGATTTTATAATAGTGCAAAGTCACGAGATTTGCACGACTTTGGAAGCGTGGCCCAAAAAATTTTCATAAGCGTGCAAAATGTCAATTTTTTTTGCTAGTACACGTGCAAATATTTTAGGGACAACTATTGGAATGTCTATCACAATTCCAGTGGTCTACGTGCCTCTCTCTTTGAGACGGTTCTCCATTTCATCATCATTGCATAGTCGTGACGTATAATTTTGACGTCATGCGTGCAAATATTTGCAAGAAAATTTGCACGTGTAATAGTTTGCATAAGTTGTGTTTCAAATTTCAGTTCTCTAGAAATTAGGGTTAGGGCCCTGATAATATATGACGGACGGACGGACAACGCGGAATTGTAAGTCTTCTCATATTACCTAGGGAAGGTATAAAATATTATAATATCCACTAGTCTAGTTATTTAAAAAGAACAGTTTTTTCATTTCTTGTTTATGTTTTTGGTTAGAGAAAAATATCTTCACAAAAAAAGAAACATATTAGCATAATATAATTTGGCTAAAGTACATTTCACGCAAAGCACTTATATTTTATTTTAGCCGCTGACCTCGATTGGGTGTTTACTACTAGTCCGAAACGGGTGTTAAATTGGTGAAAGGTAAACTATACCTCGTCAAAATCCCCAAAATCTCTTTTCTCTCTTCTTCGTATTGTGTTTTTGTTAAAAAAAAGAAGAGTGCTGCACATGATTGTTGTTGTGCACTGAAAATGGTATGGGGTCTATTTCATGCCGCCCATCACTCGTGTTATAATGATTACGTTGTATTACGTATCGTTGCATTTCTATCCGCCAAAAAAGACCTTAGCAAGTTTTAATCAGAATTTATATAGCTGAAAGGCGCAATAAGTCTATTTTGACCTGAATAAAAAAGGTTTAGTAAGCTAAATTGGCTTCAAAATACCTTACACAGCCATGTTAAGCAAGTGTTATTTAGGTCAGAGAAAAAAAAAACAATTTTTTTACTTCATATCAGGTATACACACTTTTATAAAATATTGCAAATACTCTTGTACATTGTATGTACCTATATATTTTTTGAAGTAATTTCTTTCCGGTACCGGGATCGAACACGGAACATTTGCGACGAGTGTCGTGCACAGGAACAAAAAAAGAGTTACAAGTATGTGCTAGATCGAGCATACCACGTCTACTTAAAAAGGCACGGACAGCCGCGGTTCGATTGTAGTACAAGCTAAGAAATTTATTATAATACTTGTTTTTTATCTTCAAATATCTTTATTTATTTTTTTTTGTATTGAATAGAGGTTGAATAATCTGTTTTTCAGTACCATATTAAGAAAAACAACTTAAATAAGATCAACCCATATAAACCAACCAGCCTGAATAATGGTTTAGCCTGAAATGTCTGCCAAATAAAGCATTATTCAGCACTTATTCAGCTTGTGGCTGAATAATTTGTATTTCTTTTAGCCATATATATATTTAATATTTTTTGGGTGGTAGGATTGGTATGAAATTTAGTTTTATAGTTAGTAAGGCTAAACCCTTCCTAAAAATATATATATATATATATATATAAAGCGTGCTGGAAATATTTAGGTAATAGAAATATTTCTATCACGCTTTTTAAAATATGGCTGGCTTTCTCAAGATTTATGACTTCTTCAATAAATATATCCAATAGGATTTTTAAAATATATTTGGTGGATTTAAGTGAAATTACATTTTAGTGGTCTTGAGAAGGAACTCTTTATAAGAATATATGTATCCATAGGCATCTACAAAGGTTCAGATTAATAAACCTTTTTTCTGGTTTTCTGTGTTTATTTTATGTTTTTATATTTAATACGCTTTGGCTGTCGTCGACACCGCGATACTCAAAATTTTTGTCAATTACTTTAATTACTGCTTGATCATTAAATGAAAGTAGGTAATCTCCATCATTGAATTGAGATGATTTTAAAATTGTTTATATATATATTTCACAAATGTAATTATTGTTGTTTTTTTTCGATTTTTTTTGCTTTCTATTGTTACCTAGTTTAGTAAAATCAAACAGAGGTTTTTGAAATATAATTTAAAATATCAATCTGGAAGATATTTTAAAAATGTGAAAAGAAATTTAAACCATTGTCGTGTTTTTTCTCCAATTTCAAAAAATAAAATCTTTTTTATTTTTTTAATTAATTGTGTGATGTAATATACAATGTCTATGACTAATTTTAATATACTATAAATTATATATTATAATATAGAAATGTTGTATTCTGGTTATTTGGTTATTTATATCCTTTGTAATTACGATGAACGCGTGCGTGCACCTGAAGCTAAACACACCATCTACAAGTTCGAATACGTGCTGTGTTTGCGTGTGTGTGAATGAGTGTGTGTGCCTGATGTGGTTGTTTTGGCTGTATGTATGTACTTAAATTACATTCTATACAGTAGAATTCGCATTGAGCTTGATTCAAAATTCAACAATAATGTACAGAAAACACCGCTCAAGGTGGTGTCTGTGTGCTTACCACTGACTGTACATAACATAATGGTATATACCTATATATATATATATATTCTATATACATCTTTTTCACAAGCAAATCACAGCATGAATTTAATATTAAATATGAAACAGTGAACAACATGAATTATGAAACACAAGCTTTTATTGGGGGAACACGCTGCGTCCATTGATGAACTCGTATTATTTATATTAGTTGTTTTATTTAGAAATTTGTCGTGTCGCATTTATATGTGTTTTTCTTCTTGTATTATCCGTATTAAATAGAATTCCGTTAATCAGAAATTAGTGTGTAATATTAAATTTATTCTCTTTTCTTTCAAAGAGTTTTCTTAATTATTTTATTATTATATATATTGTATATTATAAATTACGGACATTATTTAACGCCGTGAAATAATGGGTCACGTTTCTGGACATCATGTGGATCATTTAAATCTCAAGTTTCGCAACAAAATATAATATCTACTATAACTCACAGACAAAAAAAAACTTTGATAATGTGCTTTCACACTGGCCGTGGCCATTCGACCAACCTATAAGTTCTTAATTGTTATGTCTGGCAAGTCACGTACACCACGTACACACAGCCACCCAAGTTTCATCGAACTCTTTGTCGAGTTGATTCCCGTAACATTCCTTCGGGATACGCAGTATGCTTCTCGCAAGAATTACTAAGGCTCTTGAACATATTTGCGGTGCTAATAACAGCAAGCTAAATGTAATACAGTTAATCCACTCCAACGAGATGGGTATAAGGGCACCACAGAATGTTTATACTATTTCGTGTTATATCTATATATAGCATAGATATACAATACACAAACTCGACAAAATCAGCTGTTTGTCGATGACGTACACCGATTATTATAGATCATGTACACGATGGACTTCAATTCATCTTGTTCAACACTCTAAGCTCTTGTTATGTTCTCATCGTTGATCCCTTAAATCCAATCAAAATATTAATGAGCATTTGTGCGTTCAATCGTTAAGCCGAATTGGAAGTTGACCTTTTGTGGCTTTCTATCTGTGTTATGCAGTTTCTTAGAATATTGCAAGTCAGACACATATAATATGCCAGATCAGTTATACAATATAAATAATTCTTTAAGTATTTAAGCTTTATGTATGTCTTTGATTCAGGCTAGATAGGCGAATTAAATCAATAACAATTAGCAAAAAATATACACTATAGCCCTACGTCGCCATTGGTAGCATCGCACAGTGATTAAAAACAATAGAGAGGAAAGTAAAAAAAAAAAACAGTTTTTGATCAAATAAATGAAAAAACAATTACGGACGTACACTATACTCTACGATAATGGAAGAGGTTTTTCCTAATTTAAATTATCAAAAAATTACTCTTTTTTTTTTAGTCCAGTAATTTTTGCAGAGATGGATCAAAATCTTCTTGGAATTATAGTTAATAAATTCTCTTACGATTAATCGCGAATTCAGTCATTTGTTGAGTTTATAAGGATTACAATATATTGATCATAATTAGCTTCACCTCTCAAGTAGTATTCAAAGATTTTTAAAGAGCACACTATTATTCAATAGATTTCGCTGCAAGCGCACTCTGCCTAAATGAACTTTTATGTATTTCAAAATATAAAGAAGCGTACTCGGAACAACCGCATT
Source organism: Bolitophila cinerea (assembly GCA_010015015.2). Lineage (NCBI taxonomy): Eukaryota > Metazoa > Arthropoda > Insecta > Diptera > Mycetophilidae > Bolitophila > Bolitophila cinerea. The sequence goes on along the minus strand of JAAAKO020083930.1, from coordinate 18,422 downwards.
TTAGCATTTTTTTATTAAATGTATATTGATTGTTTTTTTGTTACCTTTTGAATTAATATTGTACTCATTTCGATTTTTTTTACAAATTTCTGAAATGAAATTTGATTGTTTTTTCAATTATTTTGACATTGTATTTAATTTTTTTGAATTGAAAATTGAATTATATTTTTAACATTATATTGTGAGACATTTTATTAACACAATAAGTAGTTTTAAAATAATAATAATATCTTAAGATCAGTTTTTATCTTAGTCAAAAAAAGACGAAAAAAATCAATAATTATTATCTCATTACAAGCAAGACCTAGCAAATATTATGTCTAGGCTCTCGGGGGAATTTGGTTTCCAGTAATTCCTGCAGAATAATACGAAACAAACAAACAAAGTGAATCTGACATACACAGGAAATCAATAAAATTCTAAATACTTTTTAAAAATCCTAGCATCCTAGACTTAAAAAAAAATACACTAAAAACGAAAATAGTCCTAGAATTTCAAGTTAAAAAAAATATAAAACATCTTTTGGGTTTGGGTTTGAACCCCTAAAATCCACCCTAGCTACAGCTTTGATTATAAAGATACATTTTTAAAGTAAAGTTCACTAGGTCAAGAAAATAGAATATCAAATATATCGAGGACTTTCAATTATTTATTAGGGTCTTATTACTGGTCAGTCATAATTTGACCTATTTTCCCTAATTAGATGACGGTGACACCAAGTATAATTGAATATGTATAGATATATAAAAACCATGTACGGAATAAATTAAAAACTTGATATTTTGTTTACTCTCAGGGCACAAATATCAAAAAAGTTATTGTAAATTAATAAAAAGTAAATTGAAATTACCTAAAAATAGGACAAATTATATAAACTGTAATATCTACGATATTTTCCAAAGAACTGCAGTTTGACATTTAAAAAAACGATCTCGGCAATGTCGCAGATTGACATTTTGTCACAAAATTAAATGACGATCGCTGTGTTGCATTCAATTTTGACCCAGATGGCATTTAATTGTCGCGCATAAAAATGTCTATCACAAGACAATGTCACGTCTCAAGAAAATGGTAAAAGTTTAATTTTCCATTTTTAATGACTGTTTTCTTATCCCCAAACGGTTCGAGCAACTATTAGGTTAATTTTACTGCATTGACATCGATAAATTATTAAAAATGCCCTCCTCAACTTTTTTTTGGAATGAAAGTCATTTTACAAGATGGAATTTTTTATATCCCCAAACAGCTTCTGCCGACTACTACATTATTTTTACTGTTTATCCATTGATTATAAATTAAAAGTGCTCAACTCAATTATTTTGTTAGGATTTATAAAGTTATTTACAGGATAGAATAAACTTTAATTTATCTCTTTAGCTAACTCTGTTTTTTATTTTATTTTCAATTCTATGCAATGTTGAGGTTGGTTTTTCTAATTTATGTCGATGGCTATCCAGTAAATATTATTTGACAGTCAGTCCTTAAGCTCTTTTTGATATAATTTCAGAGAATACAAAATGTAGAATACAAAATGGCGATGATCTGAAGTAATCATTAGGTTTTTGTGTAATTGATGATCTGATGTCAAGTGATTAACGTAACTTCCAATTTCCGTAAGTTAAAAATACTAACAAACATTCTTATAGGACACTGTTTCAGAATCCATCTCCACAAAATCCGAGTCATCACCTCTATGTAGGGGATGCAACTTGAAAAACGAGACTCTAAACTCTAAAGCGCTACACAGCAGCAAAATTAAATGTCTGGGATCACCTTTCATTTCAATCTCTGAAATTAATGAATCAATACTTAAGGAGGTCGCGAACTTCGTCGAGAGATCAAAATGCTTCTCGGAAATTTACTCAACTGAGTGAAATATTACCCAGAGGAAGTACAAATCCCTACATAGCTGCCTGCGTGCGGCTAGACTGTATATCTAACATATATATCCTGTTAAATAACTTTCTGACCAAACAACGGTAGAGCTTATAAAAATAACCATGCTGTAAAATTATTTTCTTACCAAAAACAAAAAATGAGGTGGGTAATGTTGTTTATTTATCGTATCCATCAAAAATAATAGAGTTTTTATTAATACTGAATTTACCTGATTTCAATAAGAAAATCTTCTAATGAACTGATAAAATGTACTATGTACAACGACATTTCATTGTCTCGATTGCGGACCTGTTTTAAAGCAGCGACATTTGCAATGGGCACACAGGCCATTTTTATTTGACATTTAAATGCCACAAAACTCGTGACATTTTGGCTCGCATTTTAAATGACGCAAAAAGATTCCCAAAAATGACGATCAGACGAGGCAACATTTAAATGTCGGTATTGTAACGCAATTATAACGTCAGAGCGACATAGCAATGCATTTAGATAATGTCTAATAGTAGCTTACAGCTTTTGTGATCTGAGGGTAAGTTTATTTACAAATCTAATGAACAGGGATAAGAAAAGGGTGTAAAAAGGGAAGTGGTATTCTGTGTGATGGTGGGGTCACCATCAAAGATAGGTTATAGGGTATAGTATGTGGGATATATGAATCCTGTGGGGGTATCTAATAAAATATGATGAAAATTAGTTTTAGCTGCTGCTGAGGAGACCGTTCTTAGAATATATTTATTATTCATAAATATGTGAATAGGACTTTGCGATTGGATTTGGATGAAATTTAGTTTAACGTTTTAATATGACTTCCTTCCACAATATTCCCATCAAGCTTTTTTAGATAGAGCTCCAAAGAATGTATAACTTATACACTCAATATTCGCATTAGGCGTTTTGAAATATGCATGATGGGATTGGGATGAAATTTACTTTAAAGGGTCTCGAGGACGGACACCTCCTTAGTATAAATAACTTCTTAAGAAAATATGACGTATATTTCTATTGTTATGATCCTATAACCTTACATGAGGAATCATTGTTCATGATAAAGTTACTTTGCACCTTTACTTAAACCTTATTTAGTTAGATTTTACATGTGCTATTAGTCCAGTCAGTATTTCCGTGCAAAAGTTGGCGTGGTTCTTTTTATAGGGTGTTTGAGTTCAATCCGACATCTTGGATTAATGGTATATAAATCTATTTTTTGTACCTTTAATTCAAGATGGCGGATTTTTCAAAAGAGCCTAGGCCTAAACAACAACGATATCAAGTGCCAATCCGAGACTAGTCAAAACTGTAGTTAAACATGTTGCGATATATTCGTTTCTCTCATAATCTATATGTCCCGGCATCAAAATGAGCTCAACACAGTTTTATTGAGCGAGTTGTATCAGTTTTATTTAAATTTTATTGACAAGACATGCTAAAGTTCTGTTGAACTTTAATAATTTTAAAGCTGCCTGACTATCCGAAAAAAATTGTAATGTGATTGTGTTTGGTTCTAACTTCGAGAAGTATGGCTAGATCCTCTGTTTCATATACTTTAGTATATCTGTCGAGAGGTATCAATACCTAGGTTAATGTTACCATCTAGGGAAAATATAATAGCATCTTACCTATTGTCGTGTTCCATCCGGGTAGACAGTAAACCCACTTTCGTATTTTTTAGAGCGTGACTTTCACTCGGTACTTTTTGGTATATTATTCGTATATGGTATATTAAAAGTGAATATTGGCTAACGGCCGTATTCTTAACCCGATATTAAATCTGGTTTAATTTAGAACCAGGTTTATCGAATTTAGAACCAAGTCGGTGACTGAAATCCGAATTCTTCACAGGTTTAAAAAAAATATTTTAAACAGCCTTAATTTTAAAACGGTCGATTTCGTATGGTTATTGAGTTTTTTGTAGGGTTAAACCTTTGTTTTTTATTTTCTAATATTTTTATTTTTTTGTTTATATTTTCCTTTTATTAATGGAATAATACGTTTTGTTGATGTCTGAGGATTAAAATTAAAAAAGTTTTAGAAACATAAAAAATAATATCAATAAAAAAACAATAAGAAAAAATCTCTTCATCGTGTGGAGACATCAGTTAAGCTACAGTCCCACGACTTGCTCAATTACGCAAAAAAAGGTCCAGTACAAAACAGCAATGATTTTTAGCAAGTTATCGAATTTCAGTTTCAATGCCGTACAAATAGCTAGTGCATCCAACCAGTGCGTCAAGCCACCGCGACGGTCTGCAGCCTTTCCAATAATGGACTTTATTTCTATTAAAAAAATATACAATCCATTCAATGCCTTGTAAAAAGCTTTAATAAATTAAATTGAAAATAAAAAGATTGGTGAATCTTCCACTGAGTTGTGCTGCTATTTTCAAGACAATCGTCCTGTTCCTGTTGGATAAAATATTCCGCAAACCTATTTCGGATATTTATAGCTTTATTTGCAACGTTATGTGGTAGTCGTGCTGCCTCATTGGTATTTTTGATTCCCAGCTGTGATAAATCATTTCGCCATTCACCAGGAATAATTACTCCTTATACTGGTTTATCGATCAGCCATTGATGAAATGTACATTGGGATTTTCATTAGTAAATAATTAGCTGTACAACAACATTTGCAAAAAAGCCATCATGTAAACAAACTTTCCAACCAAACAAATGAAGTTGAAGTACTGAATATTTATAATTAAATTATATAAAAATGGCTATTCAGTAAAAATAATTTGGTAATTGTAAAAATCCGTTTGAGGAAAATTTGGATCATATGCAGAAAAAATGATTTCCTATCTTGTAAAAAAAAAACATACCAAACAAGAAAATTTGAAGTGGGAATTTTTTATTTTTAATATTGGCTATCAGAAAAAAAATAAAGAATGAATTTCTACCGAATTTAATTTAATTTTTGCTTGCATTGAATCTGAAAAAAGTATTGCCTGTGTGACCAGTGTTCACGCAATAGGCAATCATTTCAATATTTTTCGATTTTGGCTTACAATCCGTGTGACAGGGTCGCAATCACGTTTGCGCAATCGGCAATCATACCCTAATCGTCAATTCTGATGCAAGTCAAAATCGCTAAGAAATTGCTCAATTACGCAGGCCAAAATTGCGTGATGACGCAAGTCGTTGGACTGTAGCTATAGTATAATTCCGCAATCAAAAATTGCACTATGACATAAATGTGCAAACGATAGCATATGCTGATTTGCGGATCACGATTGTTGAATTTCATCACGATATAAAGATAGCGCATTTAACAAGTTTTTGTAGATTTAATCCATCTTATACTAAAGCGTCGCTAGCAGCCCCATTTAGAAGTTATTTAAAAAAAAATCATATCTCCAAACAGATGAGGGGGATACATGTATATAGGAGGGGTTAGGCTATTACTTACGTGTAACAAATAACAGATTTGTAGAGGACAACTCTTGGGCTATTGATTTGTCAGGTTGTTTTGAAGTTTTGAAGAAAACACAGCCAGTAGAGTGTCAATGTACATTCATTAGATACTTCTTCTATAGACTCACTAAAGAATCTATTTAGAAGCAAACTCAACTGTGTGCATTGATCTTTTAAAACCGTTTTAGACACTTTTTCAGATTTTTAGTGGATTTTTTAGGTTCAGAAATCCCTTAAATTACTACTATGGCGACGTTTAAAGATGAATAATGTTCAAACTAAAGCATTATTGTCCCAATGTACATTTCATAGTCTGCTTGGCATTTTAGGTATTCAGGCTATCTTCTTTTTGTAACGATTGTTTATATTTTTTTTCTATTTTTTAAATGTAATTGTATTTTTTTTTGTTACTTTTCATCCATTTGAAATTTTAAAATGTTGGACTAACAGTTTTCAGCACCAAGCTTACACTAGAAAAGTTTTACACGTTGCAAAAATTGTTTGCAGCAATAGATAAACCATCTAATGATTGTGCAATTTATACGTTAGGTTTATGCAATTTTGTGGCAAAGCAAAACTATGGCCAAAAACGGTGCTTCGACGCTAATGAATGGTGAGCCATTGCTACAACGGATCACTCTGTTGTCACCGTATAGGTTGTCAAAGAATGTACCCATAGGTGTATCCAGAAAATGGTCTGGGGGAAGAGGTGGTTATTTTTTGTCACGATAGTGTTTAACTAATTTTTTTAGGGATTTTTAATTCAGTTTTTCAAAATTGCGGTTTTAAAAATTTGTTTTTTAAAATTTAGTTATTTTCAAATTTCTGCGTTTTGAATATTTTGAATTACTAAATTCGGTTTCTAAAAAATTATGCGCACGTTTGCGTGCACTTTACCAAAGAATCTAAAAAACTGCCCATTGAAATAAAAGTCAGGTTATTAAACCAACCAACCTGAACAACTACAAAGCCTTTTGCCAATAGGGCGTTCTTTAGCTCTAACCCACTTCTAGCTGAATGATTCTCATTAACGTTAGTCTGATACAGCTTAAATGCTTCTTGGAATTTACTTTCATATAAGAGCAAACATTTTTTTAATAAATAGATATCTATAGATACAAAATATAAATTATGTAAGGATCAGAGCCATAATTTGGACCGTCGGCAATTGACGATATTGATATACCCATGCCATAACCATATACGAAAAAATTAAATAATTATAAATAAAAAAATGGAATACATGGTTTATGTATTATTTCTTATATAAGAATCGCAAGGCATGCCGAACTTCTTTAAGCTGAATGAGCCGTTAGGCCGAAAGACATTAGGTCGAATCATCCATCAGGCCGAATGTCATCAGGCCCAATGAGCCGTTTGGGCGAATGTCATTTGGCGAATGTCATCGGGTCGAATAATCCATTAAACCAAATGAGCCGTTAAGCCGAATGTCAACAGGCCGAATGCCATCAGGCCGAATTAGCCATTAGGCCGAATATCATATGAATAAATGGACAACAATTAAACTAAAAATAAGTGATATACGAAAGTCAACAAAATGGAGTGTACTTCTCCATTTTGTTGAAATTAGGAATAAGCGCACTCTGTCGACGCTCTAAAAAAGTTTAATGAAATTCTTGGGTTTTGCTAGTCTTTTGCATGTTTTTTTGCTGGCACCACTACTTTCTTTCCATTATCTGCTGAATTAATATCATTTATAAATGTTTATAAATTTTTATAAATGCAAAAGTAAGGGAACAATTGGGTTTTTTCATTTTTCATTATTATTCATGCATAATACGAATACCATAATCAATATATTTAATATGTATGATACAATCAAACTAGGATCATATTGTTAATAAGCTATTCGGCTAAACGACCATTCGGCCTGATAGCTCATTCGGCCCGATGACATTCGGCCTAATGACATTCGGCCTAACGGCTCATTCGGCCTGAGGACATTCGGCCTAACTGCTTATCGGTCTATTTGGCCTGATGGCTCATTAGGTCTGATGACATTCGGTCTGATGATATTCGGCCTTATGAAATTCGACCCGAAGACATTTGACTTAATGACACTCGGCCTCACGGCTCATTCGGCCTCTAATGGCTCATTCGGCCTAGCGGTTTATCGGCTTATTCGGCCTGATGGCTCATTCGGTCTGATGACATTCGATCTGATTATATTCGGCCTGATGAAATTCGACCCGAAGACATTCGCCCTAATGACATTCGGCCTGATGGCTCATTCGGCCTGATGACATTTGGCCTGGTGACATTTGGCCTAATAGCGTTCGACGGCCGTTCAGCCGACACCGCGGTTGTCACTGTACAACGGATGTGATATCGATTTTCTTTTAGATAACTGTATAATGAGTGTGTGCAACGGTATATTTTTAGTTGGGTAAGCACATGTAAGATCTAACTAAATAAGGTTTAAGTAGATGTAAGTTGCAAGCTTACTTACCATAAACCATAATGCTTACCAAATACCATGGACACCACTTGCGTCTATGATAGAGACCATCACCGACACATGAACACACGAACACACGAACAATAACAACAACAACTAACAACCATAGTAAGCACTGAGGACAGTAAAAAGTAGGAGATAATAAGCGAAATAAATACGTAACATAAATATAACAACAACAACATATACACATTATACTAAATACACATACACAACTCCTCTCCACGCTGCACGCTCTCCAAAGAGATGATAAAATCATTGGATTATGATATCGTTCCGTTCCGTTTTCGAAATTCGTTTATTCTCTTCATGCGTTTTGTTTTATAATCTCGTATCTTCGTTGGCTCTCTTTCTCTTTCTCTCCACGACCTACGTTCCAGACATTCCGCGCAGTGTTCGAATTGCCGTCTGTCTGCTCTGTGTCTGTGTGAGTGCATTTATACCGGCCGCACCGCGTCTGCTTTCTGATTCGCATTTCTGTTTTGTGCTGCCATTTGGTATTGGGTTTGGCGTTGTAAATTCTGTTCCAGCGTTTCACAATTCAGTTCTTCGCGTGCTTTTGTCGCGTTCGTACCTGCGCGTGTTTTGTGTTCGCCGCGTACGTTCTTGTGTCGTTGTCGCCGTGCGTTTCGCCGACCTTTCTATATGTTTCTTTAGTTTTTGTGCACAGAAGGCAAAAATCAACATCACATTTTATATGTGTTGTATTTTGTGTATCATTCGTTTTACGATGAGTGTTGAGTGAGTTTAAAAAGGTGCATGCAATTACAAAGAGAATTGTATTTGAAAAGTGCAGTGTTTACAACGCGAGTGCATTTATTTTATAATGTTCAATATTCGTATGTTTTATTTGTGATTTCGCACACACACACACAAATAAATGTAAATAATACGCTTTCAAGTTTCTACAAAACCCCTACACTCGCGTACATAAAAGGATAAATCATATTATTTTGGATACACACACATATACATACTGTCATCCAGCGGCGCAGCGTGCAGCTGCTTTATAGCGGATAGCGGAACGCTGAGATGCGAAACAACAACCTCGCATAAATTCTGGTTTTAACAGATTATATTCAGTCTGTGGATTTATTAATGCTATTCGTTTTTAAGGTGAGAAAGAGAAAAACAATTCGATCAGCAAATAATTTGCTGATATATACGATATTCGCGGTAGTATTGGAAGAGTGAGAGTGTCGTTTGACTCATCGAAAACTTAGTTTTATACAGTTTGAGCTGATTACAGTAAAAAGTGCTTTGTAAACACGATCGAGTGTCGACTCATGCGTTTAAGTGTTTCTGTGGCTGTGTACTTATTTATATTGTCTTTTTCTTAAATTTAATTTTATTTAAATAAATTTGGTGGCACTTTATGGTAGAAATGTTTGCCTCATTCTTAGTATATATACATTCAATACTTGGCGAATTCATACAAATATCAAATAATAAATATATGTATCGGCTTCTTTTGGGATATATAAGTTACTCTGTTTAAATACTAAGTCTAGAAAGAAAATACATATACTTGAGAATTTACCCTCGCTCAGCTTGAGTGACGTTTTCCTTGAACCGTGATTTTACCATTGTTTTTTGTAATTCCAAAGTGTACACGCTGAAAAAACATAAACAAGTTTTGATGTTCAGATTCAGTTTGTTTATAAATATGGCAAATCGTTGTGCTGCAAGCCCCGAGGAAGGATCTCAATGACTACGATTCTATACTATATATAGTTTTAATGTATGTATGTATGTAAACGATGCAAATCGTCATCGCGAGGCAACTCGACAAGACGTGCCGTTTCCCGTTTGTTGCATTTGCGTAATTAGCTCGTCTCGCAATTTTACTACCGAGAAATCTGCATATCGTGCACCCGTAGGGTTAGCTGTGCCATTGAGTACCAACTACTTATGTATGCAATTGTATCCCAAACAAAGTCGTATAACTCTAGCAATGCGAACAATCGAAAGTGGTTTGTTTATTTTTGCAAATAATTAGTTTGTATTTTATTCGCTGGAATCGTGCCAGCTGCAGGCATTGACATTGTACGAGTATTGTTTAAAATATATTCGTATATATAAAAATATATGCGAGTATATTTTTTAAGTTGAATGTATTTCTTAGAATGCATAGGTTTATTTGGGGTACAGATAAATCGTTAGCTAGAAAAAGTCCGAGCACATATATTTAAAAAAGTTAGCTGACACTAATTTAAATATATATTTTTTTTTTTGGAAAACTAATGTCCATATTAAAATTAAAACAATAAAACTTCTTCGTTATTCTGACATTATTTGACTAATTAGTATACGTCTTTCATACAATTTTATGAAAACTTTATGTTATAATAACAATTTCTCTAATAGAGATTTTTCTGTGCTATTAAAATATTTTTTTGTATATATAAACAATCAAAGATAAATTTTAAATTTTAAATTTTAGTTTCCAGTAATACCTACAGATTATTACGAAAAAAATAAACAAAGTTTACTCTGATATATAAACAGGAAAAAATGAAAGAAGAAGTTTTCGTTATTGATCAATCGAAATCAAAATACTGTCCAAATGCCAGTATTTGATATACATAACCAATACACAAAAACTAATATAGTACTGGAATTACAAGTTACAAAAAACGTATATAAAAATCTTATGGGGGAGTTTTGAACCCCAAAAACACCCCCTAGCTACGTCCTTGTAAACAAAAGTTTTTGAAAAAAGGAAATTTTTGAGGCCTTTATCGCAGAAGTATAAAAAGCTTGACAATAAAAACAATAATGATATATTCTAAATAAAGATAGAGATAGGGTAGGATCCGCAGTAGTCTTCCTCTTCTATATGTGATGAGGGTGTGATAATTTGTTTTTTTTTGCGGTATCAGTGCCGACCTAACAAGCTCCTGCATCGGTTGGGCTTCTCGGATAGCACAACCTGCAGGCGAGGGAAAATCGAATCTTAGATTCAGTTCCTCGCGTTTACCCGCAGAGTGCCCCTCAAACGACATCCGCAGTTGTGAAGTGCTCACCTCCTACAAGATCAACGTTGACACGCTTTGCGTATCTTTGTCTTGCTAAGATTGGCGCATCAATTTGGTGTTGTCATGGACAAAGTGTCTGATTTTCCTTGACAATTTGATGCCAAAAGCCACATTGTCAAATATTTTCAGTATTGCTATAGTTTACACGGTTATCTTCTAATCATACTACCAAAAAATTGAAATCAAGTATTTTGAAATCGAATGTTCTGTGAAGGGTAATTTACGCGAAACCGTAAGTGCAAAGTCATAAGCGCGAAGACCACAAGAGCGAAACCTATAAGCCGAGGTTCATAAGCGCAAAACTTATGGTCCTTTGCGCTTAATTTTTTTGACGTTTCGCCCTTATGAACTTCGCGTTAAAAACATTTACCGAATGTTATTCGGTTGAATGTCAACATAATTTGACGGTTGCTTTCACGGATGAATTTGCTGGTTAGTTGTCGTGGTGGAAAACCTCTTTTATCCTCTTTACATTTTCTACAGCACATGCAATATATCAAATGGGTACAAATTCGCTATCCGATATTAAAAAACGATCAAATGTTTTTTTAAGGTTTGTTTTTGGCCTCGGGAGGAAGACCACTGCGCTCAGCGTCCTCGGTGCTGATACTGGTACGATTGAAGAGAAACCTACTTTAATGTCGATGATGCGGATATGGGATAACATTTATCAGGTCACTATTTATTTTATAATTAGTATGTGCCTAAATGCTGCAAAATAATCATGCATATTCCGTAAATCCAAACGATATATTATTTTTTAAAACTGGTTGATCATTTGGGACATTTATAAAGTATTTTACATTTAATGAACGAGTAGAAAAATAGAACAAATATCAAAATCATACTAAACTCACCAACTTTTTATTGATGAGTTTGAAACTCACCGATGAGTTTGAAAATTGATATAAAACTTTCTCACATGTCTTGGATACTACCGAACGCCGAGTTTCTGGTGAGTTAATTTCAAAACTCACGAAAAACAAACTCACCAGAAAACTCACGGCTTAGACAATACGGCCCAGAAATGTTTTACCAAATCGCGAATTTCATCTTTTTCCATCATTTGCAAAAATCAAAACTTGTCTGGCATAATCGGCTACCATTCGGATACTCATATATAATATGTTATGAAATCTGAAAAGATTCCTTTTAATGGATGATTCTCAACAAAAAACATACACGATTTTAGACCAGCATATATCAGTGGTGTGTGTGATGCCTGGGACTTTTGGTCAGATTGTTCAGATTATTATTGTTAATGTCCCGCTTATGCTGAACTGCTCCAGTCTTAAATCTTTGTTTTTGTTTGGGCACTCGCAACTCATCCCCAATTCTTATGAGTCCTAATTTGCCTATTTTTAAACGTAAAAGGAGAAAAAACAAATCCATTTTCCTTAAAAATACTTTAAATACCATCCACTTTAGCCTTAAATGTCCCTTATAACTTTAACAATATTATAACATCAGCAATAAAGTACCATATACAGCTACTTGGGTTTACAACTCGGTTTACAAGACTAATATCTGAGATATCTCTATATCTGTCAAAATATTTCTCGCTATAATTCGTTATCGAACTGTTTTTCTCAGGTAGTGTAGCTACGATAAACTCGTTTTAGGGTAATGCCGTCGATGGTGAGTTAGTACGGAATTGGTCTTCAACAATGATTATAGACCTATTATTAAGAAAAATTAGATCATTTGTATTATAATATTCGCACACAAACAAAAGCGATAATCAGAAAAGTTTTTTATATTTAAACTGCGAACACTGTTTAACTGTTTCCCGCAAACTGCTTCAAATAAAAAACAATCTTTTGAAATTATAATTAAATAAAAATAAACATTTTAATATAAAATGTACCTTTAGGTTTACAAAAAATTGACTGCAGTTACACAATTTATATGAAAAATTGTCTGAATTCGTCTCATATATATTCTTCCTTTTTTATAATCAAGCCTGTATAAGACATTCTATATATATTTATATTTAAATATATAAATATATAATATATATATATATCAGAATACGCATCACATTTACATTCACTCCGATATAAATTCGGGTATGTACACAAACGCAGGTCGTTTGCCTAAATTTGACAAAAAAATAAACAAACATTGTGCTTATCTAAACAAACGGAGATTATTTAATTCAAGACATCACAGGAAATTCAATATAAACATGTTATAACATACTATGCATTCGTATATGAGTATATATGAGTATATAACGTGTATAAGAAATACACATACACATGCACGTCAAATATAATAAATGCTATTTCATATCTACGTATTTGTATATACTGATATTAATGTAGGTATGTGATAATATTCCTATATAGGCAGTGAGATACGTAACATGTTTGGCTTTCTTGAGACTTATTTAATATAATGCAATGAACTCGAGGCGCGATATACATGTTTTTTAAATACATAGTGACTTTCAAAATTGGACTTATTTAGTACCGTTATCAATTTTACCTGTAATTTGATAAAACAAAATCATTGGCTTGATGTAAATGTATTCGAATATGCCTACATCAGAAAGTGTTGTGTGTTGAGTTCAATTTCTGGATTAAAAGGCAAGCTTGTGGGTCTATTCCCCGCCACTGTTCTCCACTCTGCTACTCTAACAGCCAAATTATTTATCAAAAGTATGGGTTAACTCTCGGATTAAAGCAGGAGAAAATGACGAAAAAGACGTTTGATTTTGGTATTCACCTAGAGTTTTTGATGATTTGGCTCTCGATATTGAAAAATAAGTTTTTTATTAACAATATTTAGAAAATTGTTTCGTCAATGAGATGCATTTGTCAAAAAGAAATAAGGTTTGAGAAAATGGCGAAAGTGCAGGACTTACGATCAGAGAACATTACCCTTCAAAGCAGGCCTCTACTTTAAATGAATACATTTTTTTTAGGAAAATTGAGGAATAAAAGACTCAAGTGTTTTAGAAAATCAAGTATTTTGGAGCGTTTATGGATTTAAGGATAATTTGTTTGGTAAAAATTAAAGGTATTAGAAAAAAGGGATGGCTTTGACCCCTACAGTAAGATTTGTGATAAAAACAATAATATATTATGTAATATTTATACCCTCTAATTAAAAGGTATACAAAATGACATTTTATAGCATATATCATGCAGAGAGGGGATCCAATCCCGTACAGAAATAATCAATATAACAATTTAAAACAAAAAAACAAATTGAGATTTCAGGAAAAAATACTTTAATAATTTTCGATGAAAAAATTAGCTAAAAAGGAGGAATTGATAAATGATTATTATAGACGATAAAATTATCAAAAAACATGGATCGGATATCTTTCCCCCTGTAGGAGATGTGCTAAAAATATATTTTACACCATTTAATATAGAGGGAGGGTTATGCCAAAATTATTTAAAGTGCTTAGAATATTCAGCTTTGTAGTTTTTTAAGCCGTGTACACCCGCACGCAAAAAAATCTCTATACAGTTGTTTGATTTTTGAATTGTCAAAAATTAAATGTAATTCAACTGGAGGCGGACCTGCTCTACAAAAGGGGGTAAATTAAAGATTAAACTAAGATTGGGTCCAATTATAAGACTGTATACTTTAAGCCATTTGAATCGTGTTGGCACAAAAAATATTTTAACCACCACCCATGTTATAAAATATGATGTTTTTATAAGATTTTAACTGCAAAAGGAGATACTAATTTTTTTTTTTAAAATCATAGATAATTTAAATAATTTTTAATTTTAATTTGATTTAAAAAAAAAACCTAAAATTACGGAAAGCTCCGAAATTCTTGTTTTTCATTCTATGGGCACAGAGTTGCAGTTGCGGCCTTTTGCACTTGAGCTTTTTTAAATTCTCTATATAAGTTTCGAGTGTGTGTGATCTTGCTTGCTTGCGCGGATTTTCATGCGTCCTAATTAACCGACTTCCTGTCATCCAATCGAGCTGAAACTTGGCACAATGACTTTTGTTGCCGATGAAAATGCATTCTATTAAATTTTCTCCTACCTCTCATTAGGGGTAGAGAATTTTTTGTTTTTAAAGGTTGATTAATTTTTGATGAATATTTTAAAATTTATCACCAGGGCAACCAAAAATATGCATTAAAAAATACATTTATAGTGTTTAAAATATGCATTTAAAATAACATTGCTTTCTTTCTTTTTCTTTTTATGCTACTAATTTACTTGTTTTGGTCAGTTTTAAGGATTAAAACACTCTTCACCTTAAAATGATTTTTTTATTGTGGAAAAAACCTAATAAGAGAAACAACAAAAACAACACCTTTTAAAAAGTAAACTTAAGTTATTATCACATGAACTTATTGGCATTATGGCCAAATAGCTTGGTAAAATGCACAATTTAAATATAATTTTAAAATTCTAAGAAAAAATGGCAAAATGCTTTATTAAATAATAATGTATTTTTTATGTTTTTTTTATTTGGGATAAATAAATCATTTAAATAATAGACTTACAATTACTAGAAAAGAAGTAAATCTGCTACTTAATGTACAAAATATGCTCAAAATGTAAAATATGCTAAAATGTGCTCCTAAAGGGCCAAAATATGCAAAAATATGCATTTATAAGTAAAATATACAAAAATATGCACTAACAAGTATGGCTTAGAAGAACTAGCTGAACTTTAAAAAATGTCTATATAGTATATATTTTTATACGATGTCACAGAAAAAAACATGCATTTAAATATTGCCCTGGTTATCACAATTTAAAGATTTTTTGTTGTAAGTCGCTTATTTCGTTAGATCCTTTGAGAAAAAATCGTACAGTTACAAAAAAACATTTTAAAGAAATAAACATAAAAATCGTTCAGCAGAATTCCGCTTGGAATTTCAGAAATGTCTAACTAAACCCTTACATGAAAATCATTACTAAAACAAACGCACGCATACAATTGTTGTACTCAAATTGATTGCAGAGGAAGTAATAATGGCACGGTTTTCCTTTTGTACCTTTTACAATTTAATACAAACTATGTCCCATTTAAACTGTGTACTATATAATATAATAAACTACTATATATATAGTTAGTATATGTACCAGCAAACAAAATAATTGTAGTTCGGCGCGTTAAATACGAAATAATTGCTGTGTGATGTAAATTGTGTGTCGCTTTAATGATTGATTAACTGTTCCAAATTACCATTTCCCATTTCCATAAATATAGACTGTGCGTGGAAAACGTAAAATATGCAAATAACAGGTCGAAAGTCAAGTCAACACTGTTTGTATAATGTAGTATAGTATATTATATATAGTATATACATATGTATAAGTATATATGTAAAATAACTATGTTGTAATATGTTTGGATATACAAATTTGGATACAAATGCGGATTCGAAAAATAGTTTATAATATTCATATTTCATAACATGACATTTCGTACGCAGTTGTAACATGTTTGAAATGTTTACTTAATACTTTCCGGATCTTTTGAACCAACACATACATTTTTTTTCCAAAATACATATATTTAATAGATTGTCAGACTATTAAATTTATCGTTTCCATGATTTTTAATATACATACTTTTCAGAAATTGATAAATTAAAAAAAATATTACACATATTCCTGAATTTTATTTTTATTATTTGTATTCTGTATATATACAGATTGATAAATGAAAAAGTAATATAATTATCAGCTAATATATAGAATTTAATATTAATATAACGCTTTTTTGGATCCTACAAAAAATGTATATCATGATCACGTTAATTTATTATATAGCATATTTATGTATAAGTATATGCAGGTCCGCGTGTGTATATGTTGTAAATATGTAAAATATACTCTCTATATTTATGTGTTTCAGTTACAATGATATGGCTCTGGGTCTGGGTAAAATGTGCGGTAATGTTCTCCTGTGTACATCCATACATATATCACACCGACATAAACCGGCCATAAAGCAAATAATCGGCTAAATTGCACCTACGAGTATTATAAGAGTAATATACGTTCTATATATATATAGTATATAGGCCGTGTCCGTATGTACAATGTATTTATATAATCGCACAAACCCTGCCAAATTATATGCGTTATTGTTGTTGGTAATTACAGATTTATATATTATATATATAGTTAACGTAGGTACAATACATGTTATATAGATATTTCCAAAGCTATTTTCCAATGCAATTCAGATCATTTGAATATAAATTTAATTTCGAAACGGTTGCTCGGGGTACTACAAACACAGATATTTTAATATATTCCGTATTTCGTGCACTAAAATTAAATTGACTTTTTATTGAATTATTACCATGTATATATATATATATATTTGTTGTTGAAAACCCGACTATAACACAATAAAGAAGCCCGGCACCATCAATCATCTTCTTTATGTGAATGTGAACGTGAACGGATCGGGATATTGTATATATATATACGCGTGAACAGGCGTCCTTATATCTATATATCTATCTATATATGTATTATACATATAATTCTGTTTTGTTTATTCTACAGAGAATTCCAAATTTGATTTAATATCAGATATTATATACTATACGTCCTTTATATATATTACTATACTATTATATATACATACATGTATTACGATTTTTTAATGGTAATACATATATATATTCAAAAAAAATGTGAAAAAACATAACAAAATTAAGATGTAGAACAGTGAATGAAATGAATCGAATAATATGTTATTACGTGTTTTTTTATCTTAGAAGTACATTCAAGACAAAGGCATTTACAATACGCGTGTATTTTTATGGTCGGTTGTTTATGATTATAATGATAACGCATGTTATATATCCTCAGAAATAATTCGTGACATCATGTAAAATTCAATATAATACTTCGAAATTATGTCCATTTAAAAATGGTATAACCTTAAAGTGTGATAATTTTTTTATTATGGTTTCATTTAATGTTATTTTCTATGTGGAAATTTTCGTTTTGGTAGACAGACGAGTTCATGTACACCATAATTATTCTATACAGATATTATATTTAGTATTAAAATTGTAAAGATACTACCTTTTTTTGTATACCATTGCATAAAACTTGTATATTCTCCCATTAGAAATAAATAATACTTACATTTTTTCGAATTTTTGGTATAGGTTTTAGTCATTTAATTATTTTTTATAATAATAAATCTAGAATCTATTTTTAATGATTAAGGGCCGTTGTCTTCACTCGAAGTTGACTTATAACTTGAGGATTTTATTTTGAACTTACCGAATTCATTATATTCAGTCAAAGTTAAGTAGTCAATTTTTGATTTCAAGAAGTGGTCGAAAAAAGCACAAGTTGAATGGGATTTTTGCTCTCAACTTTGCGTTTTGACAAATTTGATTCTTCACTCTTTACTTTATGTGTCAGTTATACAATTTTTCGGTCAGTATTGTTGTGTGTGAAGAAAAATACGTAAACAAAAACCAAAAAAACATCCATTTGATTACTGCCCCATGATCTGCCTGCAGTGGGAAAAGCAACTACGATCGCCGGTCCAAAGCCTGGCATTCGACACTTTATTGACAGTTTGGAAAAAGCAGTCGATCGCCTGGCGTTTGCCTCGCCTGTCAGAGATTA
>JAAAKO020083819.1:0-22743 GCA_010015015.2 Bolitophila cinerea | reverse complement strand
AGTGATGGTCTCTTGTGGTCAAAAAATAACACTTTTTTAAAAGGGGGGGTAGGTTCACGGAGCTCAGTGGACGGCGCGCGCTACAGAGCCATGATTACCGATTTATTTCTCCTCAATTGGATGAATTGGGACTGGAGAACATGTGGTTTCAACAGGACGGTGCAACGGCGTACACTGTTCTAGCCAAACCCGATATTCTGAAGGAAGTATTTCCGGGTCGTTAAATCTCTCGTTTTGCTGATTTGCACTGGCCGGCCAGATGACCCTATTTAACCGTTCCAGACTTCTTTTATGTTTTTTTTGAAGACGCGGGTTTACGTCAACCAGCCCCAGACTTTTGAAATCCTTAAGGAAAATATTCGCTAAGAATGTGATAGCCTACCGCCCGAAGTTCTGGCAACAGCGATGGAAAATGCCATATAACGGGCCCGTATGGTCATCAACTCGCGCGGTGGCCACTTGGCCGATATAATTTTCTCGAATTGATGGAATAAATTGTAATGGATGAAATAAACATTTTTTTTAAGTTCCTTTGCATACGAGACTATGAGCCAAGTTTGAGCTGGATCAGATAAGTTGAAGTGGGTTAAAAAAGGGTCCAAAAATCTATCGCTGGGCATATATACCAAGTTCCATGCATAGAACCTTACCATACAAAAAAAATATTTAATATTTCCAAATTTCCCTGGTCAATAAAAGAAAACGAAAGCCATAGCCTCAGCAAGCTGTGACATTCAATTGATAGCGCTTTTACAACCGTAAAATCGAGCGCGAAACATTCAAAAGCCCCCAATCTAAATTGTGCCTTAGAACTCTTTACGAAAGTGAACGTAAAAGAATACAACTCATACAAGCGCTTAAGATTCGCGTGCTCACACGCTTTAAAAGTTACGTTATTCGTTTGTGTGTTTGTGTGTGTATAATCTTTATTATATAGTATAGTATAGGTATAAACTCGTACGCACGAAGAGAAAGAGTAATTTTCGCAAAGCGCCAACACGCTTGCGTGTGTGTGTGCAAAGGAAAATCGGCTTGCGAGCAAGTTTACGCACACACTCGCACACTCGCACACTCGCACAGCACTCGCACACAGCAGCGACACACCATTCCCCAATCCCCATTCATCAGCCCGCATACCGTCGTGGTGCCGGGCAGGTCAGTTCGGTTTGGATCACTCCGTGTCGTCATTCAGTGATTCAGTCAGTCTGTGAGCGTTGTTCGTTGCGAACGGTCGTGCTTGTAATACAACAGCGAATAGTATTTATATTAAAATTCGCGTGCGTGCGTTTTGATCGACGACGCGACGCGACGAATGACGAACGCGGCGAGTGGCTTAAATTTAAATTCTAGATTGCGTTTTTTTATTATAAATGCGTGTGCTCGAGTGATTACATTGAAGGCAGACAGTATAATTGTATATATACTCTATAAAGTACAGTGTTTTTTTTGTGTTACGAAATTCGCGCGCGCAATTGCAGGTGCGATTTAATTGTGTATTTCTGCGTGCGTGCGTGCGTGTGTGTGTGCGTCTACTTGCGTTTGCGCCTTTCTGTGTGGCTTATGTTATCCGTTGTGTTTAATAATAGTATATGCGGAATGACATGTGCGTTGCAATTGCAATTCTCCATATAATATACGAAATATTATAAAATATTAATAATAAATTGCGACAATATTGCTGAAAAATATTATTTCGATTGCATTCGTACGCTTTTCGGAATTAATTAGCCCGTGCGTTGAGTGTTGCGTGAGTGCGGCTTAAAAAACGTATCATAAGTGGAAATCGCAACAACAACGTCAACGACAACAACAACAACAGCACAAACGGTGCACTCGCGTTGCATCGCGTCGTTCGCACTCTGTGTCGCACTTAAAATAGCGCGTGTGTACGCGAGTGCGAGTGCGAGTGCGCGTGCGAAACTGTATATTGTGTGTTGTACTAAAACACTGCATATATATATATATATAGTATACGTACGTATTTTATAATAATTTTGCACAAAAACCGGTTCCAAATTGGGATGTCAGGGGCATCCACATCTCGGTGTGTGTGTGTCTATCTATAAAGATATTATGGATAATTTGCGGATTATCTTAACGTAATTAGTAATTAAAAGTGTTTTGGTTGTTGGTGGTTTTTTTATTGATTTCCTGCCAAATTGGAGCAGTTTCGTTTATGGTCGGGTTGTTAGTGGCGTGAATTGTGGAATAAAATATCTTAGGTGGCAGAAGCTGCAGACTCTGATTGGTTCAATTAACTTAAGACATAATTATGAACCATTTCCATCATTCTGAAAAAAGACTTTTCCTGTCCCTCATCAGCTTGGTCCTAACAAGTTATTAGGAAAGATCTTAAGACTAAATATAATTCATTTTCAATAATTCTATAACTACAGGATCGGTACAAAATATTGTTTTACAAAAAAAGTTATTTTGTTATTTGAGAAATTTTGAATTTCAAAATTCTGGATTACGAAGTTCAAAATTATCAAAATTTTATAAATTACAAAATTCTGTATTTCATAATTCTAGATAGCAAATTCTAAGAATCATTTTTGCGACCGGTACAAAATTCTGAGCTTTTACTTTAATTGCTGTTTTAACCAAATTCGATGTTTTAACAATTTTTTGTTTTCAAAATTCGAAATAATAATATTCTGTTTTTAAAAATTCTTTTTGTTGTTGTTTTTTGTAAAATTATTGTTTGTTTATGATAAACAGATTTTTTTGTTCTAGAATTTAAAAAAAATATATTTTGAAAAACTGAATTTTGATAAACAGATTTTTTTAAAACTGATTTTTTAGGAAACTTTTTTTAGTAAATAAAAATTTCAAACAAAAATTTAAAAAAAACGACCTTAGACCCATTTGTGTAAACATGAATTTTTAAATAAATATTTTTTCAAAAAAAATTAAACCAGAATTTTTAAGAATTCTTTTTTTTTTAAAAATCATAATCATAATTTTGTAAACATGAATTTTGTAATACCGAATTTAGAAAAACAGATTTTTTTGTAGACCAGAATGTTAAAGAAAAAAAAAATTAAATCAAAATTTTTAAGAAAAATAATTGTATTCAACCCATTTTTTTGCGTAACACTTGTTTTAGGTAAACAGAATTTTATAATTAAGAAATTAGTTTCATTGACGCAAAAAAAACAACTTTAATGGATCCCTGATTTTCACTGTATTTAATTATTTCTCGTTGGTTAGGAGGTTAGGTATCTAAAAACTAGTGATTATCTTATTATCACCCAGGTTCTTAGGTTCTTAGGTGTATTTTTTTAAATCTCTATAAACTATAGTCTGCAGTCGATTTTGAATTTACCATTTTCTTTTGGTGAAATTCAATTATCCAATTATATTAATTTAGTTTAATTAAAAAACCGAAAATTATGGAATTCTTTTCAATCTTCGCCAACAAAATTAAATAATTTGCCTTTAAAACTTAGGAAATATTTCCATAATTATATTAGTTTATCTAACATCAAATACTATTCAATTCTAAATTAAACTTTAATTAAGCTTTAATTTTGTAATATTAAATATCAATTTGACTAAAAAAATTAAATATTAAAAATTGTTTTTTTTTTATTTATGAAAATCGATTATTTTGTCATATTTGATTAAAATTAGAAATTTTAATCTAAAGAATAATTAAAAAGCTTACGTCCGTATTTTTCACTCGTTTTAACGCAATTTTTAAAACACATTAAAACTAAAAAAAATAAAACCATATAATTTAAAACCGACCCCTAAACATTCACTGGTTTTAAGCATTTTAAGCAATCTGTTTTATCGTGTATAGAGGTATTTCACTCACTAACACATATACGCGCAGCTGACAGTTCAACGTCGTGACGTCTTGAATTTCTTTGAAAAATCTGCGAATCATAACCTTACAAATTATCGAACTGTCAGAATATTGCATTTCTGTGCGAGTGAGCCGTGTACGCATTGTGTACTAAAAATTTGATGAAATACCTCTATTAAATCAATATGAAAGAAATTAGAACTTTTGACAGCGTTCAGATTTGTTTTGTTATGAACGATATTTTGTTTAAAGATCAGAACAAAGGGTTCAAGGCACAACGGCTCTTTCAAGGAAGATGAAATTATTCTCGGGAAGTATGTGAACACATGTATGAAAGGATCAAGGAAAGAAATCTAAGTCTGGCGTGACGGTAGTGGGGAATAATATCGACCTACAAGACGACAAATTATTTCTGGACTGGGCGATCCAATATCGTCATGATCGTCACAAACATTATATTTTTATTTTTTCGGATTGGCATCTTAATGGGACCTAATCCTTCCAAGGCGTTATTGAGGAGTACACTTCAAGAAAGGTTCTGATATATGTATCTTGAACTATGTGTTTCTTATCTGTTTTCCAGTTAAATAATGGCGATTGACCGTTGAAAGGGAAGAACGTCATTAAACGCTCCAAAATTAACGGATTTTATTCCGTAGGGTCATCGCTTGAAGTGATCTTTGCTTATGCATTCATTACGAATTTTAAATTTGTTACAAAATAATTGTTTGTCTTACAGAGGAATTTTCTGAAGAAGGAATCATCTATTCCTACATTTCCTCTAACCACCTCTATATAAATTGCTTAGCGCTTCCAGATTTACGTCTAGACAAGTTCTTAGCTGTTAAGAACAAAAACTATATTTTAGGTCTCCTGTAAACATGATTTGGGTTATTGGTAATTCAGAAATCCTAGGCAACAAAACAGACATATAGTTCCGATATTGCGAGAGTAACTAAATCGATTCATTTAAATTGCCAATTGGTCTGCGGTATCCTTACGGTTCAGAAAATCTACTAAACAAACACCTGTATCTGTTAGGTAACTCGTATAGCCCGACGGGGAAATCGAATCTCCGATTTTATTCTTCTACATGTGTACCGCACGCAACATCCCCAGATTTCAAGAAGTTTTCCACTCCAATAAGATCCCCTTGAGGGCCTTGACTCGCTCCGCCTTCTTCCTCTGTAAGATTGCAGAATTCTTCAAGGTTCCCGGTGGTCGAAAGAAATGAGTGAAAATAGCAAAAAAAGAAGATCTTGTCAAGAAAACGCCGCAATAACTTTATTTGACACAACTTTATTCTTTCCAGCTACCATATGTATATGATGAGGTATTCCTGCGTCACTGATTCCGGTAAATATTGTTGCTGCGTTCGCTCTGAAAAGCTCTTTGCCATACTGAGTTCATATCTTCTAGAAGCTCTGGTGCCAATTTCTGGAATAATTATAAGAAGCCAAAGACCAAATAGTGATCAAAGAAACTAGAAAGCTTAGCTGCTTCCATATCCTAAAAGATTTTTAAGCTGACCATGTACTGCTATTTTCGATTTGATTGTTACTACCGGTAATGGCATCATTACCATACAAATCTGTGAAGTGAAGATCTGTGGGTGGCGGGAAGCGTCAAGAAATATGGCCTGATCACTTTTTGCCAAGTGTCTTTTTATGGCAAGAGAACAAGTGAGAACCTTGAACTTTTTAAAAGCTTCCAGTCTCGTCATCCAAAGATGTCAAGTGCTTCACTCCTAAACAAGATCCCTTGACTCGCTCCGCCTTCTTCTTTTAGAAAGATTTCACTGTATTTCAAGAGATCTGGTAGGATTCCGGAGATCGACTGACTCTAGACTACGAGTTATAACACAATGGGCCAAATCAGTGGCCCATTCACATTCCCATTGTAACCTACACTATACTATACACAAACGTATTTCTAATTCAATGGTAACATAAATGTGAAAAATGAGTGAAAATAATGAATTCGATTTAGAACACGTGCGTTCAACCGACAAAAACCGTGTTTTACTTTCATCGTGTTTTAGTCGGATTTAAAATTATTTAAAACCAATAAAACAAATAAAACCAGTGAAAGTAGCCGATCAAGTAGTTTTATTTCTATCTAAAAAAAATTAAACATGTTATAATTTTAAAACACGATTAAAACGAGTGAAAAATATAGTTTAGAATTATTGATATATGTCTTAGGTTATTAAAATCAAGAGAAAAGAGATTTTGGTTTGATTTTCAAGGTATAGTTTGCCTGTCACCAGTTTTTCAATTGATCGACGACTAAAGTTTTTTTTGTTATACATTTTTCAATGAATTTAAATAATCTCAAAAAAAAAATGCTGTGTATGTTAAATAAGGGTGATGTGACAAAATGTCCACGCACAAGGTCCATAGACATTATGTCAGTTTCAAACGGCCATAAAGTCCTTGGACGTAATGTTGGTAAAGTGGGTTATGTTGGTATCGAATTGCGGTTTTTGGTCACTAAAAATGAGTCGTTTTAAAAACTGACATAAGTTTCTTAGACATTCCATGAACAATATGTCCGTTTGAAGCAGTCTAAGTCATTATCAATTAAAATAAAGTATCTTATTTTAAAGATGAATACTAGCAGGACATGAAACTATATTGTTTTATGATATAAAGGCAGCAGTACTATTATAGTCCGAATTTGAACTTGACGTTCGTTCGGAATGTATATTTTTCTCTGTGTCCTTTAAAAGTGCGTACAAATTGAATTGATTTTCACTTTTCTAGTAACATTAAAGAAAGTAAGCTTTTTACATTTTTTATTTGTTGAAATTCAAAATTATTTTTGTTATGTTTTCCGAGGAGTTCCGCGATATTTTTTCATAAGTGAATAGTCAAAGAGTTCTCCCGATTCATCGTGTTTTAGGCTCTAAAGTATGCACATATTTTATTGGTCAGCTTAGTTTTTTTCTATTTTATATATTTTTTATAAGTCTTCTATACATTTATTTTGCGGTGTTTCCTCAAATTGTTATAAAAAATATTATAATTATTTTTTAATTTCCATTTATTTTTAATTTTTTTCTTCTTTTTTTAATAAGCTCATAACAACTTCTGTTACCCCTAAATATAATTATCTATCCAATAGAACATCTATTTAAAGTTCAAAAAATCTTGTCTAGCTAGATTGGCTAAGTACTCCACTGTACAACGATTATATATTTAAAGATTACTTTTATAGATTACTAATCCAAAATTGTTATTATGTGGATTGTGCAATCGATCAACAATCGAGTGTGAAATATTCAAATCCGCCAGCGGCCATTCGTTATTTCTATACACCCGTAACACAAAAACCCAATAGCCCAGAAGATCCTAACCAACAAAAAACAACTGTACATAAGATTTGCACGGAATGACTTCATCTAATAATAATTATAATTTACTATGTACTAAAATACTGTTAAACTGTCTTAGCTTTCAGAGAGGCCATTGACTACAGAACGCAAATCACACTTTATTTTCAATATGCGCGTGTTTTTATATTTATTTATATACAATCATTTTTTGTGAGCTGTGTTTTTGGTGTGTGTGTTTTGTTGTTGTTGTTGTCTGAGCAACAACTCAAAGTTTATGTAATTTTGCTCGAAATTTGCACACTAATACTATATGTATATTATATATAGCTAATGAAATATAGTTATGTATTAAACACGGTACTTTGAAACAGGTTATTGTCAAATTGGCATATACACATAAATCATACATACGATATACTATAGCTACATACATACATTGTACATTAACATTATATATACTTATATGTATATATATATATAAATACGCTTTGAACGAAATGTGTGCCAAAATAAACATCTTTGAAAGAAATGCCGCAAGAAAAAGAAAAACGCACAACGATTGATTTGCCGTGTGTTCAATTATAGTTACGTCTTACGCGAGTATCGAGAGCTCACGTTAAGTATACTTGCATTATGATCGATCGTTGAGTAATACTTTTATAAGTACCGAGTAGATAGTACATGTTCAATTATACAGTTTTCGTTCAATTGAACAATTTAAACATTAAAGTGTGTTATTGTGTATTTTAGACAATCTCTCAGGATCATGTACGGTCGAACCAGCTCATAAAAATGTGAGCCATGGTGGCGTAGGTGGGGCTGATTTTAGATATGATTCATTTTATATAGAAAAAAACGATTCGAAAATAGCATAATATTTTTAAAAGAATATCAAGAAGAAGAAAAGTTTACAATAATTAAAAAAAAGTTTCCTAAAATAAATTTAAATAAACGGCCAACGAACTGATGGTTTAAGTCTCGAGTTCAAATCCCCGAGTATTGGTTTGAAATTTCTTCAAAAAGATTTTTGGAAGTTAGGATTCTTTAATGTGAAAAAGCGTTTGAAGAAATATACGGAACATTATAAGATCGATTATAGCGGTAGCCATTCATCGAATGGTCAATTCGTCAAAACACAATTTATCGAAAGGACAACTCATCAAATGAACAATTCATCGAATTGACAATTGATTGAATGGACAATCGATCGAACGGATAATTTATCGAAGTGACAAATCATCGAATGGACAGTTCAACAAATGGTCAATCAGTCGAAACACAATTTATCGAATGAACAATTCATCGAATGGACAATTTATCGAATAGACAATTTATCGAACGGATAATTCATCGAATGGACAATTCATCGAAAACCATTCGTCGAAAAACAATTCATCGAAAACCATTAATTTAAAAACAATTCATCGAATGTTAGGTTCATCGAATGGTCAATTCGTCTAAACACAATTTATTGAAAGGACAATTCACCGAATGGACAATTCATCGAATGGACAATTCATCGAATGGACAATTCATCGAAAACCATTCGTCGAAAAACAATTCATCGAAAACCATTCATTGAAAAACAATTCATCGAATGTTAGGTTCATCGAATGGTCCTTTCGTCGAAGCACAATTTATTGAATGGACAATTCATCGAATGGATAATTTATCGAATGGACAATTCATCGAATGGACAATTCATAGAATGGACAATTTATCGCATGGACAATTTATTGAATGGACATTTTATCGAATAGACAATGCTTAGAATGGACTATTATTCGAATGGTCAATTCTTCGAATGGACAATTCATTGACCGGATAATTCATCGAATGAACAATTCATCGAATTGATATTTGATGGAATGGACAATCGATCGAACAGACAATTTATCGAACTGACAATTCATCAAATGGACAGTTCATCGAATGGTCAATTAGTCGAAACACGATTCATCCAATGAACAATTCATCGAATGGACGCTTTATCGAATGGATAATTCATCGAATGAACAATTCACCGAATGGACAATTCATCGAATGAACAATGCATCGAATGGACAATTCATTGAATGGACAATTTATCGAACGGAGAATTGATCGAATGAAAAAAAATATTATAAAAAAATGAAGGAAAAAAAACAAGAATTTAACATACGGGGTTTAAAAAAAATGCGGGATTTTAATAATTTGCGAATTTACGGGAACAAAAAAGAGTACTACCAAAACATAAGTGTTTTGGAATTCAGGAATAGATACCTCGAGAATTCGCAAGAAATCTGGAAAAGTGAAAACAGCTGTAAAAAACATAAAATCAGTGTCAAAATAAAAATAAAAAATGGGGCTTAAAAGTCTTAAATGCACAGTACTGCACACGCAAGTCACGTCAATACTTATTTTTAAAAGCCAATGTTTATGAAGATCTTCGAAATCAAAAAAAACGTCAGTTCGAATACTCAAATTCAGCGGATTTCTATCCCGATAAATATTTCGGATACAAGTTTAAAAAAAAAATGATCATTAAACTATGCAATTAATTATTAATTTTATTTGAATGCTTGCAAAAAATATATTTTAGATTTCTCGGGAATCTGAAATCTCAAGAACGGGATTCCCCAAAATGATAAAAAATTGGGATTCAGGATTCTGGAATGGAAAATCTCGAGAATTTTTCGAGAATTCCCGTCGGAAAATTCCCGAAACCCAATTCGACACCAATTATTTAAAATTCAAATTAAATTTAAAAAAATACCGGAAATTACATATTACACGGATATTCTTCCAAAATTAAATATTACTAAAAAAAATAGTGTAATATTATCAGTATTTAAATTTTATTATTTAAATTTTTAAATTATAAATTACCGCTTATATTAAAATTTTCAAAATAAAAATATTTATATTTATTTAATTAAAACATTTCTGGAGGTGTCAAGAAGTGTTTCACTCCAACAAGATAACCTTCTCTCTCCGCTTTATTCATCTGAAAGATTGCAGAGTTCTTCAAGTTTCCCGGAGGTCGTATAAAATTTATTGTGGTCGAAAACATAAATTATTTTTCTTTCCTATAAAAAAACAACTTTTTTCAAGGTATTTTTCCATCGTTTTAATCGTGTTTTAATGACCCTCGGGAACCTTGAAGAACTCTGCATTCTCACAGATGAAAAGGCGGATCGAGTTAAGGTGATCTCCAGCAAGATCTAGTCTTGACATCTGAGGATGTCGCCTGCGGTGCACTTGTCGAGCAAATGAATCGAAGCTTGGAATTCTCCGCTCCTGCAGGTAGGGCTTTCCAACTTACCTAACGGCAGCAATTGCGAATCTCAATTGGCCGAATCATGATTGGCCAAATAACGATTGGCCAATTCACGATTGGCAGAATCACGATCATTTGACCAATCGTGATTCGGCATATCGTGATTCGGACAAACGAAATTCAGCCAATCGAAATTAGGCCAATAATAAAACATTTCCCCCTAAAATATATTTTTTAAAATGACTATTTTAAAATGTAACCCCGTTCTCCTTAAAGGGTGACGGCGAGCGAGTTCCAAACAGACATAAGGTCCATGAACGTTAAATTTTTGAGAAAAAAATCAAATATATAGAATTATTTTGGATTTTACTGACACAAAAGATAAAATAGACAAATCTTCTGTTAATGGAAAAATTTCTGACAAATCAAAAAAAACAACACAAAACCCAACTTCAAAAAACCGACTTTAAAATATAAAATATGTATGTCATATTATTATAGTATAATATAATATATATAATATGTAATGCCGATAATTCGCTCGCAAAAAGTGCGTGCGCGTTATCATTGTGTGTATGTGTGTGC
Organism: Bolitophila cinerea; assembly: GCA_010015015.2. Lineage (NCBI taxonomy): Eukaryota > Metazoa > Arthropoda > Insecta > Diptera > Mycetophilidae > Bolitophila > Bolitophila cinerea. Next base: position 11,748 of record JAAAKO020083819.1, on the reverse strand, counting down.
GTGTGTGTGTGTGTGCGTCGAGTTCACTGTCTCCAATATACGAAAACATTACATATTGATTAGAAAATCGCTGTACACACACACAACACAAGTACATACAAGAATTACGGCCTAATCGTCTATAAACATGATAAATATATTCTTATCTGCGAAAGTTATATAGTTTTAATTTATTGTATTAAACACGCTTGTTCATTACGTGTTCGTTTTAATCTAATTTATTTAAAGTGTTTTGATTTAAATGAATTTGCCTATTAATTTTGTGCATTATGCTACAAAATTTAAAAGAATCCAAAAAAGTATTCAGTATTCGCAAATATTTTCAGTATTCGCAAATATTTTTACTTTTCGTAAATATTTGCAGTATTCGCCAATATTTTAAGCATTCGCAATTTTTAGCAGTATTCGCAAATAATTTCAGTATTCACAAATATTTTCATTATTTGCAAATATTTTCAGTATTCGCAAATATTTTTAGTATTCGCAAATATATTTTCTGTATTCGAAAATATATTTAGTATTCGCAAATATTTTCAGTATTCGCAAATATTTTTAGTATTCGCAAATATTTTTAGTATTTGCAAAATTTTTTAGTTTTCGCAAATATATTTTCAGTATTCGCAAATATTTTCAGTATTTGCAAATATTTTTAGTATTCGCAAATATTTTCAGTATTCGCAAATATTTTTAGTATTCGCAAATATTTTCAGTATTCGCAAATATATTTTCTGTATTCGCAAATATATTTAGTATTCGCAAATATTTTCAGTATTCGCAAATATTTTCAGTATTCGGAAATAATTTTAGTATTCGCAAATATTTTTACTATTCGTTAATTTTTTTCAGTATTCGCAAATATTTCAAAATAATATTCCAAAAGGTATTACATGAAAAAATTATATTTTGATATTCGCTACGGTATTCGCCGGAATTCGCTATTTTTTAAATTTTCTCGATTTTTTTCTAATATTCCCATGTCTTATAATTCGACAAAAATAATTATAAGACATTTTTTATAATATTCGCAAATACAATTTAATATACAATAATACGGATATTTGCGGATATTTTCGGTTATTTTTAAGTATTTTATAATTATTCATAATATTTTCAGATATTTGTGATATTCTTGATATTTTTCATAACTATTACTATTTTGATATTAGCAAATAAAAAAAAATCGTAGTATTTACGAATATATTTTCGATATTATTAATATTTCCTATATAATTCGTGTTATTTTAAAGTATTATTCATAATATTATAAATATTCGCGAATATAGACATTCAATTGCTGTATTACTAAAAATATTTTAGATATTTTGGCTATTATACTAAAAAATATTCTAGATATTTTTGATATATTACTAAAAATATTTTGGATATTTTCTATATTACTTAAAAATATTTGCGATTATTTTGGTATTATCCAATTTTTGTACACCGCATATTACGTGGGAGCCTCGAATAAAGCTCATCAAACCGAGCAAGAGCGAGCGTTCGAGATCGTGCATCGCTCGAGTGCAGCCAGTTTTCCACGGACACAGGAAAAACTATAGAAAAACAAACCGATAAAAAGGGTACGTCTGCTGTATTAGTGAGATATATACGATATATACGTATATAATATATAATGAATATACGATGTGGAACGTCTTATATGTGCACGTACAGCTCAAAATGCGTGCACGCGGTTTCTTGAATGTAATTACACAAAAACCGTATATATATTCTGTAATATATGTATACATATATAGTTTGAATCTAGTAAAGAATGTACATAAGACAGCAAAACTTTTTCTTCTGCATAGCATTCGGCACGAGACCCATCTCCCATCAGCTTTCCATAATACCCAGCGATGCTCCCGTGGATTTGCGCAAATTAGTTCTACTGAGACAAATGTATTTAATGCGGCCACTGCAATGAAGTATCTATTATCTTCAATGGTTTATGTATAGCTGAAAAAAAATATATATATAAATATATTATATGTCTTTTGTTTTCTCGCAAATATTTGCAACCACTTGTATATTATATAGTTTGTTTGTGACTGACAAACACGCTTCAACAAAACTATGTACACTGAAAAAAATGTATACCTAGCGCAAACATAATTATGTTTATCACAAACATTTTTTTTATATTAATAAAAAAATAAAAATGATAATTGCAGACATAATATGTCTGTGATACTGATAATTGCATTTTTTTGGCACGGATGCTTATCGTAAATATAATATAATCCGGTGTGGTGAATTAATCTCAAGAGAATTAATCTCACGGTAATTGTGCATTATCGTCACCGTGTATTTTGTTGTTGTTTTTTAATAATGAGACTTAACGTCAAAAAATTGAGACTTATTCTTACGAAAAAACCGGAGAAAAACGCACAGTCTGAGTGCGACTTTTTCTCACGAAACTTATTGCCAGGAAAAATCGTGAGTGTAATGCACAGTCTTACAGTGACTTAATCTCAAGAGACTTAACGTCACCAAAAATCCTGGCAAAAAGTCACAGTTTGCCTAGGCATTACTCTCTTTTTTCCTGGCGTTAATTCACTTAAGATTAAGTCTCAAGCTAGTTGTGACATATCGTCACGATTCTTCTCGTTACGTTAAGTCTTTTGAGAATAATGCATATCGCCCTAAGCGCCTGATGAGGTTTTGGTGGGAACCCCAACACTAAATATCATAATATTATGTCTAGGTAATAAACCCCTTAGAAGTGGGAGGGGTTTAAAGTTTGACCACAATTTTAGAAAGAATGCCATTTAAGGGGAGGGCGGGGTGTCAAAGGGTAGGGTAGGTTTTAGGGTATCAATCGATAGATAATTTAATTTAATACCTATAATTTAAAATTTAGATGAATAAACTTGGAGTACCCTTTAGGGAGATAGGGGCAAAAAGGTTTTTTTTTGTTTTTGTGTGTATAGGGGGATAAGTAAGACGGTTAAAAAATATATGAAGGTAAATATTTAAAGGTAAAGAGTTGGTGCAAACAGCCATACTATTTTGGGGCCATAAACTTCTTAGTGGTGGGAAGGGTTTAAATTTTAACCAAAATTTAAGAAAAATGCCATTTAAGGGGTAAGAAAGGTGGTAGAGTGGGTATCAATCAATAGGTAATCTTATTACATATCATCTAAAATATAGATGAGTACCTTTAAGGGAGATAGGAGTGAAAATGTTTTTGATAAAGGTAAAGAGTTGGCACAAACAGCCATACTATTTTGGGGCCCGTATTATATTAAGTGAGTAGTTGTACATTAAACTTAAATAAAGTTATAAAATATATTTGCCTTATAATTAAAGGAACAATTTCAAACAAATTTATGTTTTTCACCTTTTCACATCACCCGTGTGGAGCAAGTGAATAGGCGCGTCTTTTACCGGCCCCTATGTAGTATGGCTGTTTGCGCCAACTATTTACCTTTAAAAATTGACCTTCATATTTGTTCCCCCTTACTTATCCCCCTATACACACAAAACAAAAAACCTTCTCGCCCCTATCTCCCTTAAGGGTACTCCAATTTCATTCATCTTTATTTCAAATGATAAGTATTAATATTACTTATCGATTGATACACTAAAACACCCTCTACCCCCTGCCCCCTTTAAATGGAATTTTTCAATAATGTTGGTCAAATTTTAAACCCCTAAGGGGATGATTTCCTAAAAATAAAATTTATTGATTTGGGTCCAGGAAGGGGGCCTGAAGGAGTGTTCAATCAAAGCTCTAATCCCTGGCCCTACACAAAAAATAAATAATATACTGATACGTTTTATAAGTTTAATTTCTCTCCGTGTAGAACGTACAAATAAATAAAGCTCTCTTAAATGCGGTGTTTTCTTGGACGGTCGGTAGTGGCGTCGGCATCGAGCACGGGCTTCGTAAGACACAAACGCATTCTCCAAAATGCAAGTAAACAAACTTTATATCCACAATAGAAGTTTTCTGATAAAAGTGCAATTTTTGATTTTGGCTTGGCGCGTGTGCCACTTGGAAAATGTTGCGATAAGATTCAATGCTAATCCTTCGAGTCCCAACACCCCCAACATAAATACAGCCAAGTAAAGGGTTATTTTCTGAAATGTACATAATAAAATACACAGAGGGCGACTGACGCACGTATTCTGCGCGCGTACAGCATAATAAACATAAACAATATACACCAACACCCTTTCGTAAGGGCAGTGATTAATTGTGCTGGAAATCAATAAGCCAGTTCCGAGTTTTCACTGTAATTTGTAAACGTTTTTTGAGGGCAAAGGGGGAGGGGGGGTGGAGTTGCGTCGGGTATTTGGGGCTCATAATTACACAGGCAAGGCAATTCTCGGCGCTCTCTGTCGGAACTCAATGAAATATTGGGATGCAAAGAATGTTTATGGCTATCGATTAGGATGCCGAGCACAAGTGTCCGTGTCCGTGTCCGCGTCGTCGTGTAGTGTACCTTGTAACCCAAGACGGTTGGCGGATTCAATTTGGCACCATAATTTATACATTTTCTTTAGAGCCACCGGGGAGGGGAGCCACTCGTGTTTCGCGGGCAGCTATTTGGTTTGAAATATATACTTCGATTTGTTTAGAGAGGCGGTGGCGGTTTAATTAGGTTATGAAATTCGATATTTTATTTAATTTTCTTTGATTGCGGAAATGTGAATTGAATATTTATGTTTTTAAATTACGTATATTTTTTATCTCAGATGGGAAGGTTGAATATTCGTGTCACGGCTTTATAAGTAAATGGTTAAAAAACTGGATTTGGAGAAACATTGACAAAGCATCATAATTTTTCTCTCCTCGCTACCATTTCTTTGCAACTTCCTTCATCCAGTTATTCGATTTCACAGGGTTTTTTGGATGTGAATATTCTCGGTCCTCCGAACCGGACATAAACTATTGTGAATTTTTTTGCGGCATTTGATTGACCATTATTGATTACAAATGACTATCATCAACTATGATTGACCGGTTAAAAAAATATTAAATAAATAAGATTTGGGGGAAAAACTTCACGTTTGCCCCCCCAAATAAAAAAAGGTTTTTTTTGCGGTATTCGATTGACCATCTTTGACCACACATGGTCATCAATAATTTTGAATGACAACCCTCGGCTTGAAAGTTATCCCGAAAAAAGAATAAAAAGGGTAATTTCACATTTGCACCCCAAAATAACAAAAAAAAAATGCGGCATTCGATTGACCATTTATTGACCTCAATTGGTCATCAACACCTTTGATTGACCACCCTCGGTTCAAAATTTATCCCGAAAAAAGAGTAAAAGGGTTAATTTCACGTTTGCACCCCCAAATTACAAAAAAATAAAAATAACGGCATTTGGTTAACCATTTTTTGACTACAAATGGTCATCAACAATTCCTGTGATGATGACAATTCGTGATGATCCGTAGGATTTCCGATGCTTTCAGCAAAACGAAAACACTGAAGCTAATTTGGGGGTACAAACGTGAAATTAACCTTTTTAAACTTTTTATTTGTAATTACTTTTGAACCGAGGGTGGTCATTCAAAGTCGTTGATGACCATTTGTAGTCTAATAATAGTCAATCAAATGCCGCAAAAAAAAAACATTTTTTCGATTTGGGGTGGATGGGGGGCTCTTATTTATTTAACATCTCACGGTTAAAAGTGGGTGGTTAATAAAAGTTTTTGATGGTCATTTGTGGTCAAAAAATGGTCAATCTAATGCCGAAAAAAAATAAAAGTCTTTTTGATTTTGGGGGAGAGGGCATGTTAACGGAGGTATTAGGGTTAAAATCAGGCCTGCGAAGATCTCTAGTGTATACTACATGCCTATTTTTTATTTAAAAAACGCTGTTGAATAAAACCTATTAAAAGAGGTTTAAAAACATTTATTTAAGTTAAACATTTTTAATAATTAATTCAAAACGACCTCACCGGGACCTTCAATTACTATAACGTGACTAGGGTACAGTCTCTGGCAGATCCAGGACAGGACATTGGGACGTGTCCCTCCAGCATTTTTTTCATAAACATGTATTCCTTTTTTTAAATTATATATTATTTTATTTCTACGGATATGTTATGGGTATATCAATCTTTGAATCTCGGATATTGTCCTTAAATAATTGATAATTTGTGCCTGTAAAAATTGAATTAATAAAAAAATGCTCTCTGATGAAAGGAAATTCCAAGAAACATTCAATATGTATAAGACTAAGGGAAATAAAAATTATTCAGCCAGAAATAGAATAAGGGCTGAATAATGCCCTATTTGGTAAAATATTCAGGCCCTGTCGTTATCCAAATTGGTTGGTTTAATAAGGAACTGAATAAATGCTTATTTAGCCCGTATTCAAGCTGCGTTTATTCAGGTTATTTGGCTTAATATAGGTAATGAATAAAAAACTTTTAATGAGGACTTTTTTGAGGTTTTTTAGTTAAATACACTTGCCTTTTTATTAGGTTATTTTCTGTTTTAACAAAAAAAATATTTTTCAAAAAAAAAAAAATTTCAAAACCATTTTTTTTAAATTAGTTTTTTTTTCAAAATTTTTAAAAATTCTAATTTACAAAATTCTGCGTTTTTAAAATTCTGGATTACAAAATTCAATTTTGAAAAACAAAATTTCATAAAAGGAAGTTTTGTTAAAAAAAATTTTAAATCTCAAAAATTCGGAAAAAAATTGTTGCAAAATAAAAAAAAAATTTTGAACAGCATTTTGAAAAATGTTAAACTGATTAAACAATTTTGTTAAACAGAGTTTTGTTAAAAAAATTAAAATCCCTAAAAAATTTAAAACATTTATTGGATCAGCCTATGGGTACAGTAGCGCCATTTGGGAGGACCTGGGTCTGTGCAGATATTCCCAAAAATGTCTTCAAGCACAAAATCTCCAAGATAATTTAAATACTCAAATAAAAACACTCCAAACACAAAATTCACAAATCCAAAATCATAACACAAAGTCCCCGGACAAAAACAAAAACCCTTAACACAAAATCTTAACAAATATCCTTTTTGTTTAAAAAAGCGCGTGCTACTTGCTTATCTGGATTTTTTGAGTCGGTCAAATCTTGGTCATATACTATATATCAAATTCAAATATATTTATATTAAATAAATATAATTATCTGATTTTTCAGATTTCACTTATTTAAAAGAAATAAATTAATAATACCCTGGAAAATGGCAAACGCCTTTGTATTTTTTTTTTTTGATTTAGAATTTGGATTTTGTCAAAAAAATAAAAATATATTATTTTTATTTTTACTCAAATAATTCATTAAAATGATGTTTATGTTAAGCTAAAACCAAATAAATATCATACAACCTACCCCCTCCTCCCTTGAAGGTGGGCTGCGAGCGACGCGATTTGAAATCAGATTCGGAGTCAGAGGTTTTGCCCCTTTTGATATTAAGTTAAGTTAGACCTAGGTAACCAGCTATCAATATCCGATCAGAGGGAGAAAGTAATTTATCTAAGTCAATGTTTTAATCAAGTTTTTAAAAAAAGTAATATTTAAAATTAAAAAAAAAAATTTAAAGGGTAAATCAAAAAAAAAAGTATCAAAAGTGAATAATATTTATAAAAAAACGCTTAAATTAGGTGAACTAAAGCGTGGGTGACTTTTGAGGCAAAGACAGATACGACAAAGACATTTGCGGCAAAGACAAATGGGGCCAAGGCAAATGCGGCACAAGACAAAGTAGGATAACATTTGGCAATTTTCGGCACTTTTATTTCAGGCACATGGCAAATAAGGCGAGGTTATTATAAAAAAGAGGCATGTACCATAAGTACCGTTACTTCTCAAATTAGAGGCGTTTGAGTGAGGAACAGGATACGTTGTTTAACGGACGGCGTTATGAACTACCAGAACGTGAGGCCAAGTGGTTGGCTTCCTTACTGGAAGGCCTTTGGCCTTTGGCCTTGGGGTCATATGAGACGTCCGCGCGGATCTTGGTCCGGCGTAAGAGACCAGCTCTTTAAGTGTTCGTTGTTCTTATGTTAAATACGCGTTTTGTGTGTCTATGTTTTAGTGAGAGGCATCTTGAAGATGCATTTTGGCGACCCGCTGCAGTCTTAGCCATCATCCAAAAGAAATGCGGGAGGAGTGCCGGACCTAAAAAGACGGCTTCTGTGTATTATTTTTTTCGAAGCTCCTTTCGTTAAAGTTGTTCCCGTTACAAGGCACATGACAAATGGGGCACATTTCGTTTGCTAAAACTGAACACTAAAACTAAGAAAAAGACAGATGCAGCAATTTTATTTCATGCTCATCGCATCTAAATTATTATATAAAAATGCCGCATTTGTCCAGACAAATGCGGCACTTTTATATCGTATAAAATTTTGTATCCGCATAATATGAAAGTGTTGCATTTGTCATGTGCCGCATTTTTCATGTACCGCATTTAGCATTTTCTCAATTTAAGGTTAGCCGCATTTGTCCTATGGTTCAAATCGCATCTGGAAAAATAACCGTGCCGCATTTGTCATTGCCTCAAAAGTCCATCTCCCGAACGATCGATGGAGGCTTGGGTACGAATTTTAGCTTTGTGTTTCTTCTACAATCGATAAAAAATAAAAAGAAAAGTAGGTTAGGTTCCTCCGACCATAAAAAGGAAGGTAGGAGGGAGATTTATGCTTGAAAAAACAATTTTTTAAACATTTTATGGTTTAAATAATTGAAAAATTAAAAATTAGAAAACCTAACATTTTTAACAATTACGATCCTCCTTCCTGAGACCACCGCAGATATAAAACAAATTTATATATATAATATATATTAAAATTTTTGTAGAAACTATAAAAAGCTATCGAGTCAGTTAATAAAACTGACCAAACTGTAACTGTGGTGACTCAAAAGTAACCTAGTAAATAATAAGCAAATATTTGTTTCTTTGATGAGTAACACAAACAAAAAAAAGTTAAAAGACTTTGATACCGCACAAAGTGCATATATATTCACATACATATATTCGTATATACGCGTTCTCTAACATAAACCAATAAATATTTAAACAAAACACCGCCTGTCGTGTCGGTCGGTCGGTCGTGCCGCCCGTCGAACAGCTATATTAACTAAATACCTACTAAATGTGTTGTGTATGCACACCTAAACGCAGGTGCGTTAAACACAATCACTATATCGTGGGTGTAAGTACACAGACAATACACTACATATATATCTTACACACTTTTAAAGTGTTAACTTATCACAGATTAATTATCATGTCTAAAAGTACTGGGCTATAAGAATATTGAAATAAATATAGTATAATATATATATACAAATATGCAATGCCCACCTGTAAACAATATTGTATATAGTAATTTGTTTAATGTTTATATTTTGTAGCTATACATTCAAGCGATATATTATGTGTATCAACAATCCAAATGCATAAATAACTGAATTAAATGCAATTACGGTATGCGCACGCGCCGCCCTCCGCCGCTGCAGCCTATACCTCCTACCTGTATAATTGCTCGACTGCTGGCTGCTGCATGTATATGTTTAATGTGTACCTGTATACTAACTAGTATACATTGTACCGAGTATAAATACAAGTTCGACGTCGAGCGGGACATTGAATTTACATGGCATTTAGATTAATTTGGATTTTTATGCAGATCGGATAGCAATTGCGGCTTTCCAGTGTATTATGCATATTATGCAAAAGCTCTTGCACGATGCGTGTCGCTCCCCCCCTCCCCTCAGATTTTGTATATGCGGGTTGCGTTTTTTGGTGTCTGCTTTTTTTGGGTGACCTCAAATAGATTGTCAAAAATAGATTCAGAAAAAAGACGATGTGTCATTTGCACTTAAAAATTAAACAATTGTTTATTATTGAAACTTATGTTTATGCTGGTGCGGTGACATAATGCCAATTATATTGCTCATTTTTGGAGCTTATTCTACTTGCAATAATAGTATCTATCTCTATGACAATCTCTATCTCGATTTCTATGTAGATCCGCACAAAATTTCGAAAGAAAAAAACCTTTATTAACAATTTTTTTAAAAAATATTATCGCATGACAAATTTAAAAACACCCTAATGACATTACCACCCTATGCCCACAAAAGTTTTTCCATAAATGTAACCGCCCCATCCATTTTTGGGAGGTTAGGTTAGGTTGGCGGTGCAGGAGATGCTCCGATCATAGGCCACGTGAGGCCCATAGCAAACCAACTAGTTATATGGTAGCCAAAATCCAGCCAGTTTAATTCCAGTATGCTTCGGGTTGCTTTCGGCCTTAGAGCTTTTACGAGGTTCCTAATTCCGGATTTCGAGAGGTCCGCTATTTCCTAGGCATGAGTATTTGCTCTATGAAAGTGTAGTGCAGTAACATAAGATATGTTCCGCCGTTTCTTCTAGTACTGTCTTCCTCGCAGTAGGTGCATTTGTAAGTGTCTGACAGACCTATTTTATGCAAGTGTCCGTGCAATAGACAGTGTCCTGTCAGTATTCTTACCATATTTCTGCATTCGGCTTTCGTTTGCGAAATCAGTTGTTTGGTTCTCTTTTGGTTGAATGATGGCCACGTATCTTTGCTCACTAAACACCCTGCTGTCCTAATCCATTTTCAGTTTGAGTTGGCTAGCAAGCTCTCGTTTCCGATATTGTATAGATGATGAAGAGGTGGAAGTATGCATTCTTGCATTTGATGATCCAGATGTGCTCCCTTTTTTGCTAGCTCATCTTCTTTTTCATTTCCTGCGTCATTGTGAGCCAGAACCCATTAGAGCTCAACAGTTTTTGACTCTGCAAGTTTCGTTAGGGATTCATAGCATTTGAGTACCAGTTTTTATTTTATAAAATTGTTTAGTACTTTAAAGGCGACATGACTATCTATACAAATGATTATCCTCTTACCAGATAGGTCTATTTGTTCTGTATAAACGTATATAAGTAGCGTCCGTGGAGTTTTCTCCGCCTGTCTACTAACTCCTTTCCGGTATAACGACTTTGAAGTTCCTTTGAAAAAAGGGATAATGTAGTCGGTCTGGATTTCTTTGTTCCATATGATCTTATTATGTCCGTATGGCCGTGTTTCAAAACATCCGTTAGAAAAGCGTATAGCACTTTTCCACGCTATGTTTTGCTATATAAAATGAGGTGCGGAAAGGTTGAGCATAGAAAAAAGCGCTTTTGTTGGTGTGCTCCTAAGAGCTCTTGTTACAGATACGCATGCCGTTCGTTGTACATTCTCAATGTGTTCCCTGTGTGTTTTCCTAGTGAGTGCCACCAGACCATAGCGCTCCGTAAGTTAGGATTAGTCTTACAATTGCTGTGTACGTCCAGTATGCCAATCTTGGTGTTAGACCCCATCTTGTGCCCAGCATTTTTTTTTTGCTTGCATAAAGTGCACAGTTGGCCTTCCGGTTCCTTTCGACTATGTTCTCTCTCCACAGGAATTTACTGTCTAGAGTAAGTCCTAGGTATTTTGCTTTTTGCCTATTTGGAGTGTTGTACCACCTATCTTCGGTGGGTCGAATGATGGGATCTTGTATTTTTTCGTGAACAAGATAATTTCAGTTTTGGAGGGGACCTTTTTGAACGGCCCACTTCCTCATGATTTCTAGAGCTTTAGTAGTGTTATCGAGTATCACTATATCGTCGGCGTAGGCTACGGCCTTTATGCCTGTATATGGTAATTTAATGAGAATCTCATGAAAGTGTCTATATGTGACCACTTCTGGTGATGTATAGTGCAATTGCACTATAGATTACTATATTATTTTTTTGACGAT
>JAAAKO020083709.1:0-22750 GCA_010015015.2 Bolitophila cinerea | reverse complement strand
GTCGCAGACACACTGCACATTTATATTATGCGACATTGCAATTGTCACATTTGCAATTGCATATATTATGTATAGTATATATATATATATATATATATATATATAAATGTACTCGCGAAAATACTAGTATCGAGTACATGTTATGGTTAAGCTGCGCAGTCGCTGGTGCGAATGCGTGACTTGTGCAATGTGCATAGCGCATAACTACACATATAATAGTGCATATCATAATGTATAGTATAATAGTACTACCATATAATTATGTACGCGTATAATATATACATAATACCTCTCATAATATAGACTTGTACTTTTATACCTCCGTCACTTTACAAAGAGAGGTATCATTTCACGCAAATATAGTATATACTATATATAGTATAGCGAAATATAGAATATAGATAGGCCGGAATTATGAATGGCATTGTCTGACACATCAGACAAAATACATTTAAACATGCAGAGTAAATGAATATATTTACGAATAGGTAAATCTTGTACAATGGATATATTATTTCTTTGTAGATAAGATTGCTCGATTAAGTGGCTTGTTTGAGTTTTAAAACCAATGTATTGCAGTGAAAGTTACACAACACGATTAAAAACGAGTACTGCTTGTATTGTGCGGCAGGCGCGGGAGGGCAAAGGAGTATTTCTGGGATTTAATAACATGTTTGTCGCGCCAACCATAACATATACAAGTATAATCGGTTTATTAAGACTGCGGTCTGGAATATTTTAAAAAAATATATGTAAAGGAGTTTTTAGCAAGCGTTGTAGCGGGTATAAGTGATACTTCCGTGTGACTCTCTAGCGAAGTATACGAGGTTTTGCAAACCAAAAGAATTTTTGGAGAGCCCGGTCTTGTTTAACCAGTCAGCAGCGATGGGCTGATCATAATATGTATTTTATGGTGCCAGGAATTAAATAATTATAGAATAATATTTTCGTATATTAATTCAGAAATATTTGATTTTTAAAGAACAAAATATTTAAGAACAATTATTTTATGTATTTCCAGAAAATTAATTGCGCCTTTTCAGTTGTAGCGAATTAATTTCAGTATATATAATATCAAAAAAGTAAATATAAAAATATGTCTTAGTTTATTTGTTCTTCGAAAACTTAACAACAAAAAAGTTATTGTCGAGTTGTAGTCGTAAAAAGGCTAATTTCGGGTATATTAATGACATAAAAGCAAGTTGAAAACCTAATTTTTAATAAGTAAAGACCTAGCTTCCATTTTTAACCGTATTTAATCCAAAAAAAGATTTTTGTAACTTTTTTTGTTAAAATAAAACATATTTATTGTAACTAAAATGTATTTATGATAACAATATTTTTTTTTAGTAACACAAATTTAATCATGGTAACAAAATTTTATTTAAAGTAACAAAAAAATATTTTAGATTAAGATTTATTTTATTTTTAATTATTATATATAATTATACCACGGTAAAAATAAAAAAATAGCTTAATAACAATCAAAAAATATTTTCCCAAAAAAAGTTTTTTCTTCCTTAGTGTACTGAGTTCACCGCACTGAACTTTTTGCATCTTTCTAGCGAGCTTCTAAAAATAGTAAATATAAAACTGAATAACATTTTCCAATCTAAATATTTTAACCGCTGATCCATCTAGTCTCAATTACAATCACACACTTTTTAGCTGACAATGTACACGCATATATGCTAATTAAACAACGGTTTTTAAATTAGAGTATACGCTCGAAGTGGTGCGCATGTGCGTGTGTATCATCAGTGCAAGAAATCATCTCAGACTTCATTGCGTTATATTTTATAAATAAATATAATACAAAATGCATATATACATTAAAATAAAGCAATATCTGTATAGCAATAACATTTTCATGATGTTATGTGTTATCTGCAATATACAGTTTGAACAAGATTAAATTTCATATATGGCAGTAAGAAAACGTCTCTCGTTTCGTATTGAAAAATACATTCCAATAATTGATTCGCGTGTCAGTTCAATGTTATTCTCAGACTGAAACTCAGACTCTTATATATTTATTTATTTTACTTAAATCTGTGGCGGTGCCTATTTTGTTGTAATGGCCATCAAACAAACCGAGACGAATGACGGCAATAACTAATATTAAATCGGCGTCTTTTTAATTTTATTCTATTTATAAAAGCTTTAAACGCCTTTTAACATACATGTATTAGAGCATTTTTCATTATAGAAAATATATTAAAATACTTGTTTTTTTTTGTACGTTGCACTGTACATTTACCGAACCATATAAAAGGTAAAAGGGGGTTAAATTTCTATATGTGAAAACTTCTTAAAGTATTATTATTATTATTTTCCATTATTATTTTGATCTTGCAAGTCCAACGGTTTGGTCAGGTAAAGTTCATATAAAACACTATTCACCTAAAATGACAATTAGTCAAAATTGTCGTTTTCTGTGAATTGTCTTTTTCGACAAATATCTAAAAATCGTAGTTTTTGATTAAGATGCAAGACATCATAATCAGAAACAAAAAATCGTAGTTTTCGATTAAGATGCAAGAAATCATAATCGAAAACTACAATTTTTCAATAAAGCTTTTTTCTTCAAAATGAATTAAGTGCAAAAATGCAATTTCATTTATCACACCCTTTTTTCGTTATAGATAATTCGTCAAAATCGACAAATTTCTAGAAATTACCACACAAACAATTCAACAAATCAATAACTGCAAATAAACAACACAAAAAATCATCATCAAATCATCATAAAAAGTGTATATAAAAATATAAAAAAATAAAAATTATTGAAATGGAAGTATTTATAAAATAAAAAGTTTGTTTAAAACAAAAAAATCTTAATAAAGAAAAACACAAAACAAAAATCTAAGAAAATAAAAAACATCATTAAACCTAATTCGTCATTTTTCGATAAAGACGATTTATAGATAACGACAATCGCAAAATAATAACTAAACCCAATTCTATATCCGTAGAAAAGCGGTAAATCATCAAAAACTAAAATAAATAGTTCGTCAGAAATAGGACTTATAAAATAAAACAATTACAGAAAATTATAATAAAGGACGGAGGATATTTTAAATTCCTGAATGCAAACATTGTAAATTCCTAGAAAGTACAATTCATCTAAAACGAAAAAAAATCCTACAGATACAATCCCTTTGGTCAGACTGGCGAAGGGAAAAATTCAATCGGTTGAGAAATGTATCGTATAATTTAGATAAAACAGTATTCATAAAAAATGGAAAAGCACCATTTGTAGAAAACGAAAAAATAATAGAAAACAACAATTTAAAATTGATTAAAAAATTATTTAACATAATATTTTTGACGTTATAATATTTTTTTCTGTAAAATAATATACTAAAATTATTTTTTAGAATATAAAAATTCAATTCAAAATATTTGAAAAAGTCAATTCATCGTCTACAAATAACCATCATAAAATTATCATACAAAATTCAAAATATAAATAATTCCTCGAAAAGTAAAATTTTTAGAAAACAAATCTTCAAAAGACGAAATTTCAAAGAAGAATAAAGTGTCGATAACGACAATTCGTAAAAATCATTGACTCCCAAAAAAAATGAGTACGAAGAATTCATTGAAAAGGACCGTAAAACGAAGAATACGATTTGTTGGAAACAAAATCAGTTGTGGACAATTCATCAAAAAAAAAAAGATTTTTTTGTTGTTGTATTTTTCAAAAAAATGACGTAATTTTAGATTTAACATATAAAATTTCCTAAAATAACTCACATCCATCAGAGAACCTTATAAATAATACTAAATTCATATGTACACAACAAGTTCAAGTGACCCGCAACTCCTTCGAAACACAAACACACCACAGTTAGTGCCTCTCGTTTAATTTCCTCGTGTATTACTTTCTTAAAAGGCGTTTTCTCTCTTGCCAATATTTGCGTGCATTACATGCATTACAGCGCTACATATATAAAGGTGTACATAACAGATCTGCAAATCGTTGCCTTGTACTCAACTCCGTTATATCCATTTAACAGTTTACGATAACGTATACATATTGTATGTATTTTTGCATTACCTCAGACACAACGTTATATACCTGTATATAACATATACTGGGTCACATGAGCGAATATTCCACGTAATATTATGCCGTGTAGTTATTACATGACATTGCAACGGCCTCCATTTCACAATCTCTGTAATATTTAATTAAAGAAGAAATTGGTCGTTTTCATAATGTTTTTAGCTAAACATAATATTAACATATATATGTAAACACATAAACACTGTAATAATAGTACAGGTATGTATAAATAGACTCGCACGATGTAATTGTGATTGCGTCGATTGCAACCGGTTTTGAAGAAATTGTTTAAACTTTGTTTATTTTATTTATTTCTCTTTCGTTGAGACTCAATGCGCATCGATGAAGACAGATTAACATGCGAACCATATCATAAACTCGAAGAATGTTAATTTATTAAACCCACCTTTTTTAGTATTTCTGAAATATGTTTTTTGAAATGCGAGCTTTGAGAATCGAGTTTTTATTAGTCCCTGGTTTATTTAATAATAAGTACTATATACTCGTATGCGGTGTCAACTTACTTTCCACAAAGCCGAAAAGTCGACTTAATTGGTTCGTGAGTCAAGAAAGTGGGTATATTTTTTTGAGTCGATAGCGTATCGAAGAAAGAAACGGTGAATGTATATTGTATATTATATATGCATTGATTTTTCGGAGATATGTATGGGCGGTTATCGCTGTGTGGCTGAGAAATCGATTCATTGGATTTTTTGTGTGTATGCACTGGTGTCAGCGGTAATGGCTAATAGTAATTTAGTAATTTTACTGCACGTATGCTTCGTACGGTTTTGACGCATTAGGATAATCTAAAAAAATCTTTTAATAAAAAATAGATGAAATATCTTAATTTAGCTATTGTTTTAAAACTAATGTCATCATTATTAAAATTTCACATGATTAAACAATAAAACAATTTGATCGCGTATTTTTGAATTATTGTAATCAATATATATTATGCAAATTATAAAAAACCTATATAATCGCCACATTACAGTCGCACACACACGCAAATTTAAGTTTTTAACGACGCATAATTTATTTTGAATCAAATCAAATTGTTTGATTCGTCATTTTAGCGGGCGCCTTCGAATGGCGACTTTTGTGCAAAGCATTTGGGTCACTCGTATTAAAAAATATATATATATATATGTTTGACTGTTTTGATCGCACACAACATCCACACGCACACGCACTGCCGATGGCCGTGAAATAAACCGGAGTACATAAGATCGCAGATCTATCTTAACTTTTAATGATGAATTATTCAAAAAGTAAATCTATATAAACATAAATAATGTTTATTATAAACCTGTTATAAAATTGATAACTTCTGAGAATAGAGGAAACCAAAACCAAGATGATTAAAATACTAGATTTTTCTTAGGTATTTTGTGGAGGTTTATCACGATTTTGAATTTTACAATATTGTTTCGATGAATTGTTGTGTTTTCGATCATTTGTCGTAATCGATGAATTTTACGTTCTACCCTTCGGTCAGATTGGCGTTGGACAATTTCGAATCCACATTTTGGTTGTTTTCTAAGTGTCTTCGGAGTAAGTTCAGCATGTTGAACATTTAGGACAATACAACAAAAAATCAAAAATAGTTCACACTGGACCCGAGAACTGAGGTAATACGTAAATTTTTCAACCAATCAAATTTCAGAATTTTGTGAATTCGAAATTGTCCAACGCCAATCTGACCGAAGGGCTACGATTTATTAAAATATATAGTATTTTTGACGAATTGTAACTTCTAGTTTAATGACGTCGTTTTTGAAGATTTTTTATTTTCAATAAATTGTCGTTTTTACCTACTTTTATGAATAGATTTTTTTTGGGTGTATTATTACTTCTAACAAAATCATCGTTTCGATGAATTATTTAACTTTGTTAAATTTTTCATTTTCAATAAATTTTCTTTACATTTTTTGAATTATTGGTTTTGATGAATTTTTCATTTTTGATAAATTTCCGATTTTTTGGTACATTCTATAAATTTAATATTTAATATTTCCTTGCAAATCCAACGATAGAAAATACAGGCAGAATTGGGAAATTTTAAAGCGAGTTATCTTATCAAATAGTTCGTTAATTATAATACAAATATACAAACAAGCTTATTTTTTTTCTTAAAATTCAATTATTTAACTGTTTCTCATTTTTTGTTTGCATTTCGATTCTTCAAGAAAAAATACTTTTTTCACATACAATTTCATAATAATTTGGAAACCTAATAAATTTTAAATAATTTACAACATTACTCTATAATTCCTTTACTATCTCTCTTTAATAAACAATATGTAATTCCCTGTTTTTTTACAGTGGACGATGCATCCGGACATTACACCACCGGCTTCTTTTATGGCAACAACTATTTCACTGGTTCGTTGTCTCTGTGTATGAGCATCTTCAATGGCGACCAAGAACAGGAACAGTATCGTAAGTAATATAAAAAAAAACTTTTCAAGACCTTCAACGGACGTGTCCGCATTTTGTAGCCACTTTTACTTCTATGTAAAGTAATTTAATGTATTTTTTTCTGAATACAGAAACAGAAAAACGGGTTCAAAAAAAGGCTGGCCTTAGCTTCACGCACGGTTACATACCGGACGCAACGCACACGGAAAACCCTCCGTTTGTGCCGGGTTTCTTTGTGCTGCGCATGCTCGTCAATGAGACCAACATCAGTCCGGTGGTAGGTTTTGAATTGGATAAATTCGTTTTTGGCAGAATTAAAAAAATATTTTTTTTTAAATCTACAGCCCCGTACGATCCACGTTGGCCTGTGTCTGCCAAGCAGCTGTTCCACCGATGAAGTTCTAACGCTAGCCCATTTTTCTCAAAAGAATCTGCCCAATCGTGAGATTTCCATTTTGGCCGTGCGCTCGCCGACGCAAACTCGCTACGATTACTGGGCGGACACCACGTTTGTGATTCTATTGTGAGTTTTACCTTCAATATTTTCTTTATATATTTATTTATCTAACTTAATCTAAATGAATATTTCCCTATTTTTTAGCGTCGTCACGAGCATCGTGACCGTTCTAATGGTCTGGGGCACCCTGTACGAGATCTACATTCGACGCAATCTACGCATTAAACGTGCCAAGAAGCTGGTCAAAGACGAAGTGACGGACTCGTCGTCGGGCATCGGATGCACCACGTACGATCTCACCAATGCTGTGCCCGACAAAAAGGATCTGCCCATTGGCATCGTGATACCACGCAGCATGAACAACAATAATTCGGATGAGGATCTGGCCATCGAGCCGTCAGTGACGTCCACGGAGGAAGATGAGGAGCAGAAACTAAGTGCGTTTGAGGACACATGATGGTTTTATATTAAATATGAATAATTAATTTAATTATAATTAGGTATCTTCTCTGAGCTTTTACTGTCCTTTTCGATCATTACCAATTTCAATGCGATTTGTGATCGAACGGTGGGCAGTGACACAATTCCATCGATCCATGGACTTCGAGCGATTTCAATGGGATGGGTGATCTTAGGTAAGGGTTTTTTGTTGTTTCTTTTTCTTTAAACATATTGTGGATTTAGTTGTTTTTATAGTTATTTTTTATAAAACATATTAGGAAATAATAATAAAATAATAATAATAAAATAAAAATTATAACATAATAATACATATATATTTAGATAATAGTAATTAAACATTATTAGCAAAGAATTAGCTACAAAAAGCCACAAACAAAATTTAAAAAAAAAAGAATAAAAAATAAGAAGAATAAGAACAAAAAAATAACAAATTAAAGATTTAACCATAAACAGTTTGTTAATGGTTATTAAAATGTACTTATTTTGATTATTTTTTATTTATTTTTTTATCTGTTGAGTATATTTTTATTATATTATTATTATTATTATTATTATAAAATTAATATATAATAATTCAAAAATATTTCGAAAAATCACCGCTCACAGGTCACACTTGCATCGTCGTCTTCAAGTACTCCGACAACATGGAACTGCGCAAAGTGGTCGAAAAGGAATTTCTGTTCCAGACGGTCACCAACGGAGCCTACAGCGTTGACACGTTCTTTTTCATCAGGTATGCATCCCCCTGCCTCAAAAAAATCCACGCATGCAGGTTCACGTTGTGTTTCTATTTGTAAATTTCAGTGGTTTCCTCATCTCCTACATTTACTTCCGTACGAATGCCAAGGGAAAACTGGAGAAACTCACAAAAGGCGTGAACGAGATCACTGCCGGAACATTCCATTTCTTCGGCTTGATTATGTACCGATTTTTGAGGTTAGTCTAGCTCATTTTAAATACAGACAATAATTCTCTTGAGTACAGTCTCATCGCCGGAAAAATCTTTCCTCTGGAGCCTGGGAAGAGCCTAGATACAAATATAATATATAAATGTATACATTTCTCGTTTTTATAGACTGACAGCTCCTTACATGTTCGTATTGGGCGTGGTCGAGGTCACCATGAAGTATTTTGAGCACAACTCTGTTTTTGATCCTCCTACAATGGACCACATCAATTGCCCAAAGTACTGGTGGCGCAATGTCCTGTACATAAACACCTTGTTTCCGGTGGAAGATATGGTATATCACACTTGTAGGGTTTCCCTTGAGAGATATTTTATTGGTTTTTGGTTTTGTTGTTGTAGTGCATGCTGTGGAGTTGGTACTTGGCCGATGACACACAGTTCTATATCATTGGAGCCATTATTTTGATTATCGCTGTCAGGTGAGTGACTATATTATTATTAGAATTGAAAGTATTTTCTTAAATAATACTTTATAAAATTTCCAGACACTTCAAAGTTGCGTCTAGCATCTTGGTCGTATTCATGGTCTCATCGTGGGCAACAACAGCCTATATCGCCTACTCGTACAACCATATGCCCAACCAAGATGATCCATTGGCTCTGTTCGACAAAATCTATGACAAACCATGGACTCGTCTCGGTCCGTACCTGATTGGCATGTGCGTTGGATGGCTACTGTTCAAGACCAACTGCAAGATTCGCATGAGCATACCGACGGTGATCCTCGGCTGGTCCATGTCCAGCGGTATGCTACTCTACCTGATCTACGGCCTGTATCAGGCAGAGCTTACACAAATCTCTGCGGCCGCGTACAGTTCGTTGAGCCACTCTGCGTGGGCTATGAGTCTCGCTTGGATTGTAGTTGCCTGTTCTGCTGGTTACGGTGGCTACGTAAATACGCTGCTGACAGCACCTGCAATTTATCCGTTCTCACGCGTCACCTATTGTGCGTACCTCGTGCATCCGATCGTTATTCGAGTGCTGGCACTGAACACTGACTCACCGCTGCATCTTGGTACAGATTCAATGGTTAGCAGTTCTCTATAAATACATGATTTTACCAATCATATTAATTTGTATAATATATTATTTACTTCTAGATGATCACATTCTTCGGTCAAGTCGTGTGCTCGTACGTGCTCTCATTCATCGTATCTTTGGCATTTGAGGCGCCCGTCGTGACGATGCTTAAAATTATGACTCCCAACCGGAAGAAGCGCAACCTGTAACGCAATACACACACAGTCATGCGCGAGTTACCTAAAAAACATTTCCGCGAAAACACACCGCGTAATATTATACAGTTATATGTTCTGCAAAAACGAAAATGAAACGGTAAATATGCAAGACACGCAAGCGTATGTAACGCGATTACACGTTTAAAACGCAATATTTTAGATGTTGTTTATTTTATATGCAACACAAACACGTTTATAGTATTTATTATTATTTAATTATTTTTTCTACCATACACACACACGCACAACTTGAGTGATATATTTAGTGTAAAAATCGTTTTTAAAACACGATTTAGGTTAGTCAAGAAGTGTGTGCTCAAAGTTTATTGTAAATACGTTAATTTAGTTTTAAGTGTGTCTCACTTAATCGAGTGATTCTATTTAAGATGTATTTTTGATTGTTTAAATGGAGATGCGTTATGTTTTATGTATAGATTTTATTCTTAATATTTTAGTATAATGTATATTATAGAAAAACTTCAATTTTCAATTGAAAAACCAATAAAATAGAAAGAAAAAATGTGTTCACTGGTCATCTTATCACTCGGCAGCTTCTCCTCGGACGGCCACTATAGGGTTTGCAGTTACATAGAATGCACCCTCTTCTTCGTAACGGCGCAACATCAATTGCGTGATAGGGGTAAACGTTTCGATGCTCGTACTGACCAGTAATTTTATTATCGAATATTTCTCCTGCAGTACGTCCTTATTAAACTCGCTACTCCGATCCATCATAAACTCCACAAAGCCGCCGGTCTTGCTGAACGCATTGATACCCCATTTATGTGTGCAAATGGCACGCAACAGACGCAACGATGCTAACTTTATGTCGGGGAACGGATTGCGACAGTATTCAAGTACAAAGTTTAGACTTTGTGAACCACTTAGCCCGAGGTGCCAGGCTTCGGTTATGGCGCTGGAATTACACAATAAAACTATAACTTCTCGCAAGTATTATGTTTTGCATGATTTTGAAATTACCTTATACGTTCATCAGGAACCGTAGAGATTCGGTTAAACATAATTTCCAAAGAGTTAAGAGCCCGCACCTGATCTTTTGTTACAATATTATGAATGGTTTTGCCTATGGTTTCTAGCACTTGTTTCAATCGCTCCAGGTACGTCTGGTGCAAAAGAGTTTTTCCTTCATCCGTACTTCCGAGTTGAGCTATACCATTAACAAATACCATACATAAAAAATATATATTTAGGGTTAGGTTACACTCATATATGTATACCCAGTGTGTCTAAGGCTGTTGTCAAATGATTATAATTCCAATCCAAAATGGTGTCAAACAGTAACTGCATTAAGTGCGGAAAACCTTGTATGACCTTTGCGGGCTGTGCAGCACCAACTTTCCCGAAGAAATTCAGGTAACCGCAAATCAGCAAGTTCTTCAGTGGATTCTCGTTGAGAGTCTCTACGGCCTTCGAGATCTTTGCAAAAGTACCGTTGTTCTCAAGATAAACAACACCATGGTCAGTAAGTGCCAGGTCGGACAAAAGGACAAGAATGTTAATATGCAACAGTGGATCCGTACTGTCCATGTCAATCAACATTCTTTGAATAATAAAATCAACCCTGTCGAGGGTATCCGGTGAGTCCTTTGTGATGTTCACGCCAATCTCATAGATGCGACAGCGTGTAGACTCAGAAGCAGCGGCTAGTGTATTTTCCATATTTACACGAATACTGTTGTTGTTTAGTGTTAACGGCAGTGCCTTGGACAGAATGCGAACGGCAGCAAAACTGAATACTGCATTTTCACTGTCCAGAGACGCAATTACGGCAATTACTATGTTTGCACCGAACACGGTGTTTGGGATTTGTTTCTGTATGCGTTCAATCTCGTTTAGACCCAACAATTTAACGTTCTCGTTGGAGTGCTGCAAACTGCGCTCCAGATACGCATTGCTCTCGGATTGGTTGATCTCTAGATTGGACATGCAAATTGAGAGGATGTCACAGGCTAACGTAGATTGTTCCTTGCTGAATATAAACACACACAATTGCGTATTATTTATTTAATATAGTTGATAGGAATTTAGTTTTAAGTGTATATACATATATGTCTGAAATTACCTGCCCGGTTCATTGTCTAGACATTCAAAGATTGATGGGAGAGTGAGGAAATTCGAAGTGACTGCAACTTCATCGGATTTGAGGCGGTATAACTGATCTCTAATCTCGACTAGTGTTTCCAGACGTCGATCCTCGATCTGTAGATTGGCTAACTGCTCGCGGCACCATTGCTCGGACATTTTGTTCAGAAGATTAAATGCGTAATAACAACTTTAATGGTAATTATAGCTTGATTTTATAGGAAAACAATAAAGGACGCCGCCTGGAAGTTATGACTTAGCGCGTAGTAGATATAAAAATAGTAAAGTAGAAAGAAAAATGCGAATGTCATGCCAGACAAGAACAGAGACACGACAGACAGTTTATTGTTTTGATTATGCATCCGCTTCTGCGTTGCGTTGTTGTGGAGGCACGTCAACAATGAGTGTGTTTATTTTATTTATTTTATTATTTCTTTATTGGATTTTTAACAGAGATATTTAAGGCTAGGATTACAAATTAAAATATATATTTATACATTTTGGATATTATAAAATGGCATAGCGCAGATAGCTATTGTTTAGAGGGCAAAGCTTATATTGTCCTTGCGGGAGTTAGATATAAATAAGTACGATTTAGACTGGTTTTTAATACTCTGCTTAAGCTTTTACTTGTAGAAGTTATGCAGCAAAAATACTAAGTACGCAGCCACTATTGTCATGAAAACCAGACCTAATGTAAAACAAGTGTTTTTTTGCTTTAGACGCACTGAAAAATATGTGTCTCTCGCTCTTGCCACCTGTCATTTTGATTTTATCTTTCAACCCAAACAAAATGAACTGCTCGCACCCGGCGATTATTATAATGACCCGCATCGTGTGCGTGTCGTGCGTCAAAAGGTCAGTATACTTCATTTATATTTTTTTAGATATAATATTCAACGCACCGCGCGTTGTCAACGTTGACGAATTTTAACGAATTTGCATTTTGCAGTCGTCTAGATAAATATCTACTAATATTAGTTGTTGTAGCTTCACCACACAGAAGTGCTCCTAGTGGACGCACTATTCAGACATAATCATGCGTCTTCCATCCATCACCCTGGTACTATGCTCCGGCTTTGTGTGCTGCATTCTCTATTCGATGTGGACCATGTCTCAGCTGTTTGTGACCCTCCAGTGCACCGCAAAGCCATGCTTTACATCGTTTTTGTCAACGGGACCCAAACTGCAGCTTATTCTTTTCACTTCCGTGTCAAATAACCCGATTAGTACGGAGGTGACAGAAATAGCCACAATAAATGATTTCGATTACATGGAGCCGTTGGACAGGTACGTCGGAGCCACACCCAGAGATAATAAGTTTTTGACGTGTTTAAAATATCGTCACGCTCTTTCGCCTACAGGTCCATTGACATCGATATACCCGGCAAAACTAGACGAAACGGAACGCTCTTTTTGCATGTGATCCTGGCACTGGATAACGGTGATATCGAATGGAAGCATTTGCAGCGTGACGGACCCACGGTAATCCAACGCGTTGCTCTGACCGAATACGTGGTCCCGAAAGCGGCCACCTTTAATTTACTTGGGAAAAATGTATAAATTCATATGCCATATTTCGAATCTTTACATACTTACTAGATATAATAATCTTTCTTTGCAGGACTCGCCAGATTCGCCAAAACCTAAACTACCATCGCAAAAACCGGTATCGCATTTTAGGCCGAAGGTATTCGTCTCAATGCTCACCGATCAGATAACAATGTCGCAGCATGATATTCCTCCAGAATTGGCGCGTTTTGTTAGGTAAATGACCAGATATATTAACTGATACTAATAATTAAATCCACACAATGACTAATGCAAAATATTTCTGTAGAGTTACGCGCAAGCACGAGTTCTTACCAATCCTACAAAACGACATCCTCAAAACAAGCATGAGTGACCTACAGGAGCTCAATCGCAACACAACGAAAATGACGCTGGCATTTAACTACTCGCCGATTGGCATCGGAAAGCTTCGGTTAATCTTGCACGTGGAGCATGCATTGCTGTCGCTGAAGCAGCTTGGGTTTTCTAAGAAGGACGTCGATGAGGTGAAGGGCATCTTCTCGGACACAAACGTGTATTTGTTGTGCGGAACGATTTTTGTGGGCAGTATTCATGTGAGTGTCATTTGTTTTTTTATAGAGTGTGAAATGAAGAAAAATCTGTAAGATTTGTTGATTATATTTCTTCAATTTTTTTCGCGAAAACCTGGATCAGTCAGATTGGCAACTGTTAACTATCTCTAGAAATAATTGAACTACTTGTTGGAATCATTCAATATAAAGTCAAAATAAACCCTAAATCCTATGTTTAGATCCTCTTCGATTTCCTGTCATTCAAAAACGACGTTGCTTTTTGGCGCAGAAAGAAAACCTACGTGGGCTTATCGGTGCGTACGACACTCTACCGTGGATTCAGTACGATTGTTATTTGCCTTTACCTAATGGATGCAAAGACGTCATTTTTGGTATTAGTACCGGCTATAATTGGTACAGTGATAGAGGTAATTTAATAAATTTTGACTACTCTTCATTCAAAACAAAATTATAATGAATTTATTTAAACAAAAAACAGTTATGGAAATGCAAGAAAATCCTTAAACTCGAGATAACGATGCGTGGACTAAAACTGCGCACGGTCACACAGAGTTCCAGTGTAACATTGGCTGAGGAACGCACTAGACAGGTGGACCGTGAGGCAATGACATATTTGAGCTATTTACTGTATCCGCTGTGCATTTGCGGAGCGGTGTACTCGCTTATCTACCAGCCACACAAGAGGTAACTAAATTTTGTCGTAATTTAATGTGTAACTTATATGAATACTCTAATCTAATCTCTCGAAAACGCTATAGCTGGTACTCTTGGACGCTGAACTCTCTGGTGAATGGTGTATATGCATTTGGGTTCCTGTTTATGTTGCCGCAGTTGTTCATCAATTATAAGATGAAATCAGTGGCAGCACTGCCGTGGCGTTCCTTTATGTACAAGGCGTTTAACACTTTTATCGATGACATTTTTGCGTTCATCATCACAATGCCAACGGCACATCGTCTGGCCTGCTTCCGAGACGATATTGTATTTGTGATCTATCTGTATCAGAGATGGTAAGTCCATTGAAATACACGATTACTAAAATCATAATTTATTACAATACATATAATTGTATTTTTTAGGTTATATCCAGTAGATGAAACTCGAATCGACGATGGCAATGAAGTCTACGAGACGATTGAGGATACTAAGGACTCAACTGACGATAAGTCTACCATCGACGACGACACCAAGAAAAAGACAAACTAAATTCTGACCTATCCACGCCTAATTCCTATATATAAATGCAATTTCACTTTGCATTCAATGTTATATAGATTGATAGACAACCTTTTTTATTCCTGCCAGATGCCTTGTGCTGACATTATATTTAATTATGTATTAAAAGTAGTTGCACTTAAACGTATCGTATAGTATTTTGTACACACACATAGAGAGTCTTTCGCGAAATGTCTTTTAATTATATTTCTATTTTGACTAATGATGTTAATAAATGGTTTAAATAGCTATTGTTTTTAGCTGTTTTAAAAATAATTGACAACTGAATTTCTGGGTATTGAAGCATCTTAATTCCACCCTAAGCTGCAATTCTCGTCTGTACCCCTTTCGCCATTTAATTTAATAAAAAGCGGTCCACAAATGAGAAAAAAACAACAATTGTGTCCGAATAAGACAAATGGATCTCACACATACAAAAAAAACACATACAATAATTCAATTACATTATAAAAAACCTTTTTTATTTATAATATATGTACCTACTTGTAAGTATTAACAATTTTTTTTTTGTATGATTAGATTCAACCATCGAGCTCCTTTTGCGCTTGTTGCCACTTATTGATCCACGTTTCTAGATTACCCGAACGCCAGGGCTCCAGTTTCTTTGTCTTTTTGCGTTTCTTTTTCAACGCCGCCTGGCCAACTCCTGCAGTACTATTTGCAATTGATGTGGCCAAGTTTTCCTTACCATTCATACTGTTTTTGTCGTATCCTAACGATGTCGTTGCCGCTGCCGACTCATCAACGATATCCTCGGCTCCAATCGTGGCCAAATCCGAATAGAACGAGGCCAACTCTGAGTTTATGGACTTGTTGGCATTTGGTTTCTGTATATTTTTTGTGATATAGGATTATTTTAAAATTAAATATAATGTAATGAGAAATTACATCGCTGTCTGGAGGATCTGTACCCGGTGGAAGGGGTTCATACTGTAAATATTTAAATTTAAATGGTTAGGATAAATTAATATATTTCTTATCAGATTATAAAAAGTTACTGATGATATTATTGGTGGAGGTGGTGGAATTGGTTCTTCTGGCTGCCAGGCAGGTGGTTCCGGAGGTATTACTACAAATATTTAACAACATATTAAATAAAATCTCTTTTGAATACATGGAATTCAATTTAATTTACCTGTGTGTACATCAGAATGATGCTCATCGGCCATCAGCTGTTCACCGTGTTGATTCTGGTGATTAAGTGGAGGTGGTGTCGTGCAAATGTCCATTTCATCGCCGTCGGCCTCCACATCGGGATACTCCCACTGAATTTCACTGGTAGCCAGATGTTTGTAGCAGTACTGCGATTTTTCCCTACAAACACACCCAAGAAAACCGTACAGAAAAACTTAAAATGACTAGAATATACGCGAAGTGTTTTTTTTTGTATAATCTAGTATATATTGTATATATATACTGTATAAAAGTGTGTATAGACAAAATTATAAATTTGGGGGTTCACGCGAGAAGATTCGTTAAATACATAATTATTTAAATTGTATAACATAAATAAAAATGCATCTTTTGTTCCAAACGGTTGCGACAGCCTTAACTTGTATGTGCTCCTCATTTTAGCATTTGCTTCTAGGTCAATTCTTCCTGTCAATTAAAATCAAAGCGTTAAAAGTTCAAATACAAATGTATTTTAAATGTTTTTAATTATATAATTAGAAAAAAAAAATCAGTAATATATATTCTCTTACCAGAAATGCCGACAGCAAAGGTGGTGTTTGGAATATCATCTTTCTCTCTCTCTCTCTATCTCACGCGTTGGGAATGAAAATTCGAAGGACACCATAGATCATCTTGATCCACGGATACAGACAACAAATATTCGATTTAAGACACATTTACTCATGCAGACACACACACATTCGTCTTTTTGCATTTACATTCACAATTACAAATATATATATATATATATATATATTGATATGTCATATTGGGCATCAAAAACTTCGATCATAATACATAATACATGCTCGAAGATCAAAAATGATATTGGTGAACACAGAAATTTACCAACAAAATTTTGTGTTTTTGTTTTACAATGTTCAGTACACGGACGACCTGACCACACACACATAATAGCGTTTTCGTTTTTCGTTTACATATCGATTTCGATTTATTAAAATGTCGTTGTTGTTATCACATAAAAGTACATAAATTGCTGCGTACCTATTCCAGAGACATTTCCAGCCGTGCGGAGCAGCGTCTTTCTCGAGCGTGATCAGTTCCGACGAAATGCCATCCAGCCACTTCAGCATGTAGTCGGCCTGAAGAGCGTTCTCATCGAATGCCTCAACCAGGGTCTGGAAACCGAACATATATATTTTTTTAAAGAGACGATTTTAGTGTTAACAAGCAACAATCGAGATTAAATGGAGAAAAAATGATGTATGAACTACTTAAGAAGATTGGGCTGCGAACGAGTAGCAGTTAGAGTAGAGTAGTGTAGATTACCGAAAAAAAAATGGCTTCACTAGCTCAGCTTTGTCCATTATTCTGACAAAACTTCAAGGTATCATTGCTTTTTTATAAAATACAAACATATCTGCGAGTAGGAACGGGGTTTTTGAAAAACCTTGCCCAAGTTATAATAATATACCTAATTGATGTACAGTTTTATCTCATTAATAAAAAATACCTCTAGTTGTATAATGATGGCCTGTACGGCTGACACCTCGGGCCGACCATTAGATAGAAACCTTAGTTTTGCTTCGATAATTGTTCGAAGCGCAATAATATCATCCTGAAGTTGAGGCACACTTTGAGTATCGTCACAATTTTTTGTCTTTTCACATGCCGTAGCAAATGATGATGCACTGCTATCGGCACTGTCCATCATAGCGCCTTCAAATGTAGTAGAGCTTTTCTGGAAATTAGAATACTTGGCTGCTGATGACATCGGTTCAGTGGTATCTTCAGCAATTGTTTCCTCCACTCCCAGAGGCAACGTTCCACCAGTTGTAATCTTCTTTGCTGATTTTGTGCTAACTTCTATTCGACGCTTTCGCTTGAATACTTTACGATCGACAAATGGCTCTTCGTCCAATGCATCTGCACTGGCTAATGTATCATTTTCAACATCATCTGCATCCTCCACAGCCGTCGTTAACTTCAGTAGTTCAATTTTTTTGGAATCCAGCTCAGGAATACGGCCTCCCGTGATTATGCTGGCAAACGTATTTTTAGGTATTTTATGAACTTTTTCGGTGGCATTTGCAACCGAAAGCATTTTTACAGGCACTTCCGTTTGCTTCGCAGGCATATCCGATTGGATCGAGAGGGTCTTGTGTTGTGGAATCACTGGAATGCTTGCGAACGTCTGCTGCTTTTGTGGTTTTAGGCTAACTATGCGCTGACGATCGTCTTCCGAATTATGATCGCTATTGTATTCGGCTACCAGAGTCTGTTTGCTGGCTGCATTTATCTGAAAAGTGTAAAGAAAAAAGAAAATTATACTATACATATATCTTGTAGATTTTTATTATTAATTTTGTATTTATATAGAAAACTCTCAGGCGCCCGCGAATTTTCTGGAGGCAGTTACCGAAAACACCAGAACAGATGTTCTGCAAAGTAGTGCACGTCCAGAGAACTCTAGCCAGACGTGTTATCATCATTGAGTATTTTCGCGCAAGTGCCAGTCAAGACCGGACAAGCGAGACCATCAGATTGAAAACTTAATTAAGCATCATGGTGTTTTGCCGTAAATTGGCATTTTTGCTTTTCAGTTTGATATTTGTCCTCATTTGGTCTTGTGAGTTTAATTTGTTGTTGTTTGTCTCAGTAGAGTATGTAATATATATGTTACCTTGGAAGGTTCTTCATCCGAACTGATGTCGGATTTTTCAGCAAACGACGTGATTAACTCAATTTTTCTAAAAACAAAAGTTATTATGTAAATACGTGCACTTACAACATAATAAAAAAAACTCACTCATCAATGTCATCCCCATCGAAGGGATACTTTTTCTTTGGTCTAACCGATTTATTCGGTCTTTGCTTTGCTTTCAAAACCGTGTGGACATCAGCTTCAGCCGCTGCGGCTGCTGCGGCCGCTTCGGCTCTAACCTTACTCTGTTTCAGATGTTTTTTAAGCACGTCCAGCTGAGCATCTACACTTGGCTGTACGAAATCTGACGGTTTTTTCCAACACACCTTACGTGTGTACTCGTTCACGTAATACGGTTTATTTTCGTCAGTGTAGCTTCTTGTCCATGGATTTACTGGGGTTGCTGTGCCGGTGACCACATGTGCCTTGATGTACGTATCATACTCTGCCGGTAGTTCCCATGTGACCTCTTTGGTGGCGGTGTTCCAATAGTATGGATGCCCCGAAGCATTGTCAATGCATTCGGTCCAGTCTATCAGTATATATTAATATATTTAATATAGAACAAGATCAGAAAATTTACCGGTGCTGGCAATTGTGTTATTTATGTGTTGGTGCTCTTCATTGATTTCATTGAAAAAGGCATCAACCTTAGCGTCCATTTGGCTATTTGTAGACACTGGCGTAGAGTCCTCATTTTCGCTGTCGGAGTTGTACTCACCGAGCAACAAACTGAGGCTGTTTCCAGGGACTGCAAAAGTTTGAGACTCAAATTAGGTAAATTCTTTAATATTTACAAAAGCATCCCTATTTTTATGTAACATTAAAGTATCATGTTTATAGATATTAATTTAAAAGCTTTTATTTTGATTATTTGTAGTATAATAATAAAATATTGACAAAGCACTAAAAAAAATCAAATTGGTTTGGTTTTAGTATAATTTCAGTTTTTTATTAAGCGCACCATTGGTCTGAGCCATTGTTTATGTAGAATTGAAAATAAAAACTAAATTATTTCCAGAATTTCAGATAGGATCTAGAAAATAAATTTAGGAAGACACATTTTTCCATTCCAAACTTGAAACTTGAAAGTTTAAAATAAATTATAATTATATCTATATGTTGACATTTGTCATTTAACGCATTAGTATAATGGCCGCTGAACTTAAATTATACCAGTTTTTAAATTTGTTCATAGAAGGCGAAATTTAATATTATACATTTTACTTGAGAGGAAAAGAAATGTTTATATATGTATAAATATAATAATTAATTAATAATATAATTTAGGTTTATTTATTAATCCGAGCATTAATCAACATAACATATAGGAATGACTTTTGTTGTGGTTTCAAATGTGGCGTTACGAATTCTTACCACAGTGTCAAGAATGCACTGCCGAGCTCGCAAAATATAAATATCGAGTGATAAAAATATGCGGTGAAGAGAAAGGGGAACTATGATATCAGAATTTTGTTTTGATTTGCTTCTCTAGTGTATTTAAAGTTTAAACTCAATGGTTTATGCGTAGTTTCAGTTTCCGACTTCCTACGGTTTTGTTCAAATTGAATTCAGTGCTTTTGTACGCCTTCCTTGAATATTCTTTCGTTTAATGAGAACAATACAGTACTTGGCGTAAGAAACATCATTTTTTATATGAATTCGACGGGTAGACCCTAGACCAGTCGAAGGGTTTGCGTCTTTAGTCGAGACTGCAAGTTTATGACTTGTACTCGTTACTCGGTATCTATACTCATGGGCATGGCTGTCACAAGTTCCGAATTTGACGGATAAAAGTTCGAGGTTGGATTTGGAGGTTCTGCTTTAAGGAAAACGACTAGTAAAGGAGTAAACAGACAATTCCAAAGAATATCACTCTTATTAGTGAATAATAAACATGTCTAAACTATCCCAAATATGTTCGCGAGGCATTCACATGGCCAAACATCGAAAACCGGCACCTGCAGCACAGCTTCGATTCAATGAGCACCTCGAAGAAGCCCGCCTCGAACTGAACGGTGATTACATAAAACACTTTTTGAATATCTACAATAACATCAATATTAATGTGTATGTGTTTTTCTTACAGACGATAGTTCTGTCGAGACAAAGGCCCTTCTGAATCCAGACTTCTTTAATGTACACGATCTGTTTACTGTACGTGATCTATTCAACGCACGTGTGCACTACGGCCACAAAGAAGGATCACTCGACGAACGCATGCGATCATATGTGTACGGTGCCCGCCTGGGACACGTTATATTCGATCTCGACAAGACAGCCGTACATCTGCGTCAAGCCCTAAACGTGGCCGCTCACATTGCCTTCAGAGATGGCATTATACTGTTTCTGAACCGTGGCGCTCAAAATGCTCATCTTGTCGAGAAAACCGCAATCGAATGCGGAGAGTTCTCGCACACCAGATTCTGGCGCGGTGGCATCTTTACAAATGCTAACGTACAGTTCAAGGCTGTCACCAGATTGCCGGACCTTTGCATTTTCATGAATACCCTAAACAATGTTATGACACAGCACGTTGCCGTTCGTGATGCTGCCAAAATGGGCATTCCTACAATTGGTGTTGTGGACTCAAACTGCAATCCGAATCTGATTACCTATCCGGTGCCCGGCAACGATGATACGCCTGCAACAATTGAATTGTACTGCAAACTGTTTAAGAAAGCCATTCTGAGAGGCAAAGAGAAGCGTAAAGAACTTAAAGCTGGTCTCAACACAAGAGACGCACAGCCAATATCAACATCCGAGCAGTAGAAAAAATAGAATGGGTTTTGTTGACTATAGTATTTAATAATTAAATAAAAGAACTCAAATTTAGATTGGTTTAGCTTTGTCTTCTTTCTCTTCGGCTTCAATCATTTCTCGAGCTAGCTTAGACATTTGAAATTCATTGTAATGACTGCGGCGACGATCTTCAAAACTCAGTCCACTAGTACTGCTGCGGCTTTTATTACCTTGGATTGCCGTAAGCTTGCTTGTAAGCTCTTCAGCTTTAACCGGTTGGGAGTTCTCACCAGTATTGGATCGAACAAATGGTGTTTTTGGCTCATCAATTTTTTGGTGACCGTAACTCTTGTCAGACGGATGAAAAGTCTGCTTTACATTTGTCTCGTCAAATTTGGCTGCTTTCCCACAATCTTTACACCGCTGCTGTGGATTGATGACATCAGATGGTTCATTATTTTTCTTAAGAATTCCCTTTTTGTCGCTGTTCGGCATTTTTTAAATTTGCTTTTAATATAAAGTTTACTACGATTTAAAGATTTTTTTTTGTATATTTTTTTTTATTTTTAAAAGAAAATAATATACATAAACTTTTTACGACACAAGAGCGGAAGCTGTGTTCGACTCGTACTTCCAGGTTGGTGGGAGTACACTCTTGGTCTTGTAGAAACGGGCAATCGGTGAATACGGGACTCGACCAAAATCAAACGGAACTTGCCGTCCTTATCTTTACGGTTTCGCTCCAAATGCTTACGGATGGCGATATTTTTATTTTGTCCTTGCTTAAGTACATTTACATACATTTTAAATAAAAATAATATTTATTAAATTTATAAAGTTAACTTGTTATTTCCATTAAAAACATAACTACATAGTTCTTTCATTAACCACATAGCGCATATTTTAAACAACATATAATCCAATATGGCGTAATATATACTTTTCGATGTTTTGTTTTAAATGAAAGTGTCTATATGTCACCACTTCTGGTGATGTATAGTGCAATTGCACTATATACCACCACTTTTAATTTTTTTGACGATACATAGAGTTTTTACGCCAGTACACCATTGTTATACCTTTGAACGCACTTTGCATAAACGCTC